>OU898281.1:6599959-6808941 GCA_918026665.1 Diabrotica balteata | reverse complement strand
ACTGTTTATAGTCACTCATTCAAGTCAGTGGCTACAGGTTACTAGTTTTGGTTCATCCTGATGATTTCATGTCATCAGTACCATTTATATCTGGGAGGCATTCTCCTATCTGCGAACCGGACAACCTTCCTATGGGGAACTAGTAAAACCTCACACCAGAAATTAACTATTTTAGTAAATAAAAAACCAGTACTAATATGTGTTATCTTTAAGCAACCACTCACATATATTATCTGGCATACATTTAACAATGTTAACGGCTCTTTTCATAGATACTTTACATAGATACATAAAAAAATTATAATTTACTGTCAAAATGCATGATTTAATTTATTTACAACACATTATGCGATTATTTGTTTAACTCAAGCATTTTTTTTTTCATCTAATTAGCGTGGGATACCCCATATACATCACTTACGTAAGGTTATCATCAAAATTTTCGCAACCGCTTATAAATTATGAAAAAACGTGAGGAAAGTTACACCATCGAGTATTTATTTTTTTCTACATGATAATTTGATGGATGTTCGGCTTAGTTTGTTCATTATTTATATAAAATATTACAAAAACAATCTCAGTTGTGCCATCATCCAAAAAAGACAATTAGAATCTCTTTTCTAGACTTAGAAAAGAGATCTTCCTTAAAAAAATTAATGGTATTTCCGAAATTTAAGGAAAACTAAAAAGATCTCAGAATGTAGGTAAAGAGATTAGATATAGGAAATCCTTCATAAAAATGTAAGAGTATCACAAATGAAATATTTTGATACAATAAAATATGTATAGGATAGTCCATTTATTACAGGGTTGCACATATATGAGAAAATCAAATTTTCTTTTGTAGGTTACCCTGTATACGAATATTTGTCAATGCTTTCTGTTAAACTTAATTTGAAAGCTAGAACATATTGTTTACCTTATTATATAAAATGAACACTTATTTATTAATTTCTTATTTTTTTAACAGCATCAACCCCTAGTGTTATCAGCGGGCATGGTTTATTTTTATTTTAGAAAAGTTGTTACAAAGCACAAATTAATATTTATATAGCAGTTTTGAAAACTACATTTTGTGAAATTTTACAGTTTGTTATACAGTTTACAAGTTTTGAAACAGTTCATTCGTTTACTGATGTCTTCTATCAGAGTTTCTTTCAGGATATGTGGTATTTTCGCTGTTGATATTGCTGTTGAGTACACTGAACAGTCTATCATTATATGTTATACTGAAATTGGTATTTGACAGTTTTGGCAAATCGTCTTAGGGTCCTTGAAGATGATGTATTTATGTGTAAATTTAATATGACCGAACCGCTGTCTGTTGAGGACTACTTGGTCATCTTTTTGAGCTGGGAGCAGTAGTAATGCAAAAGTAACATCTGGTTTGATAATTTTTTAGTCTTGCTTTTGTTTGGCTTCATTTTACTTGCAGGTTTTGTTAATGTAGGTTTTTATTACTGAGTTTGGGTCTGAAACTGCTATGTTTTGCATTATAGGGATCGTCATGTTATTAATAGTTTCTGTTTCTGTTTAGTCATCTAGCTGCTTCATTGCCCGTTATCTTAAGATGGCATGGTACCCATAAGAATATTATGTTTTTGTATGTGTTTGAGCATGTCTTTTATTGTGCTTAATTGGCATAAGTAGGATACATCTGTTTGATACCATTTAAGGCACTCTGAGAATCTGATATAATAAGAAAATTTATATCGCTGCTAGTACATTGGCTCAGTGCGTTTCTTGCACTGATTGCTTGCAGTTTTCCAGTATATATTCTACGTTCCTTGGCCAGAGGAAATGAATAAACTGCTTCATCTTTGGCTCCAACTCCTCCTGGTTCAGATAATATTCTCCTATGTTAATCTTTGCCCAACGATATTATTTTTTACCGAATTTAAAGCTGACAATCTGCTGCTGCTTTTAACTCTCCAAATCTGGTGTCCTCTCATGCACTGCTTAGCAGCTACTGAAAAAATTTTTTTACTAGTCACTTTTTATCACTGGTAAAAAACAATAATTATTTTTCTTTTTCAATTTTGACGAAGAAATAAAAAAACAGTTTTTCTCTTTCAAATCTCGTACCGAACTCCTTTGACTTGTATTTCTTTTGTCCAAATCCAAAATTTGAGATGTGCTGGAGCACCACGCTGAACTACCTTGGACAGTTCTTAGGACAAACGTCTTGATCGACACATTTGTTCGGTCACGTGGTTCGCAGAGGTGACGATAGTTTGGAGATATTAATTGTTTCTGGAAACGTTCCGAGAAGAAGATCAAGAGAACGATCACCAACTAGAAGGTCCGACCAAATTAAGAATTCAGCTGGAAACTCATTCTGCCAAGCTCTCAGAGCAGTTGAACATAGAGACCAATGGAGAAAAATTGTTAGGAATATTGGAAGAAATCACGATCCTGGGTAATGGGAAAACGACAAGAGAGAGTGTGACGATTTGTTGGATAGTTGGTGTGCCTCAACAAAGAGAGGGACAAGGCAATGTCCAATGTAAAACAAAAACTACAACAATGAATCTTGTGTTAGTTGACAGCATAAGTTAAATCAAGTGGTGATAGAGTTGTTTTCGCTAATTTTATTATTTGTAAAGTTAATTCGTTTCTTTGCTATCATAGTCGCATATAAGTTGAAAAAACAGATTGTAGGTATTCATTTTAAATTCGTATGCAATATAAAAATTAAAAAGGTCTATTAGAGGATTTTTACCGCCTTTTCTTAAGATAATAAATAGTAGGCGAAAGGTATTGAATTTGCATTTTATTTGTAATTTAATTTTAAAACTTTGCGTTACAGTCATAATGTCACTCTTAAAGTTTTGTATTTCAATATAAATTGGGTTCACGATTACTGCAACTTTGTTTTCCCAATTTACGTTGACTTTAACAAACTTGTTATGTAGTTATCTGTTCCCATTGCTAGTGTATATACAATCAGGTATAAATGTATATATATATATATATATATATATATATATATATATATATATATATATATATATATATTGTTGTGCTATGTAAAATTGAAAATAATATTGTTTGCTTAATATAATATATTTCAAAGTCCAAAATATAATAATTCAAATAATTCGACTAATAAACTATAAAATATATTTCGAAGAAATGAAAGTCCATTATCCTGGATTACCTGTAGTAAAACAAATTAAGATATGCATAAATTATTTTCTTTGTAAAAATATCCGAGGGACGTGAGTGAGCTTAAGTGAAATCATAAAAAATGCCAACTGGTTTTCCAAATGGACTTGTACAGTGAATAAGACAATAGAATCTAATATATTTAGAAAATATATTTCTCCGTTAGTTCTTAGGAATTTGTAGAAACCGATTAGCATGTTAATAGTTTTTAGGAAATTTATAATTGTAGGTAAAATTGTTGTTTGTTATTTAAATGAAGAGATGGGGATACGTATGATGGGCTTGGATTGGAGGAGATTGAAAAAAGTGGGATGGTTTGTAAGAATGAGAGTTTAGCTAGATTTTTGAGGGAAATAGTCAGTTGTTTTCCAAGAGTGCAAGGCGAACAGTCGTTGTTCTCTGGTGGTTCCCCAGAGGTAGCAAGCAATAGAAGTGAATGTTTGTGAGTTTTTGAGGACTAAGTGTATCTGACAGAAGCTGATCCAGTAAAATATTGTAAGTTCTACTTATATTTCAAGAGTCACTGTTCAGGCCAGAACGAGAGATTCAGTTTATCGAGAGGAGAAGAGAGTAGCATAATTTGAATGCTATGTGCATTTAAAGGAGATCATTAAAGACGATAGGCTCGCAACAATATGTTGTAAGATTGTTGATTACCTAGAGGACTGCTAAGAATAGATAGGGTAGGCTACAAGGAACAAGGATTTGGACAACTCATCATTAGAGAGATAGTTTTACTATTCGTCAGTTTTTCTTTATTAACAACACATTTTTTTAGAATTGTTTTAGAAAAGATAGGAATATTTTGATCAGGAGATTTACAACAACAATAATTGTTGTTACTGTTGTTATTGTTGTTGTAAAAATTATTTTGATTTGAGATTTTAATATATATTGTATGTGCCATTAATTTTTGAAGGTTCACGTACGTAGAACAAAATTTTGATAATCATTATGAGATATTTTTATCGAAGATAGTTGAGTGTACATTTTATTTTAATATGTTTTTATTTTAATATATAATGTTGTATTATATATTATGTTTTTTTATTATTCCGGTATCCTTACCAATCATATGTAAAGCATAGATATTGAAGCACGAGTATAACCCTGAGATAAGAGAAATAAATAGTGTGATAGAATCATAATTGCATCATTTAAATAAGTTTAATTGATGAATTAATTAGCTAATTAATTGCTATTATATATATTTAATATAAAATTAATGTTTCTTGGATTTAGGTGTGGAAACTATCATGTGGAACTAGATTTTATTTTCCATAGCAATCAATCAACGTTTCGGCAGTAAACCCTTGCCTTTGTCAAGATTTAAAACGTAAAATGTGACACCACAGACAAACTCTTTCGTTATATATATATATATATATATATATATATATATATATATATATATAATTGTTATAATTCTCGATATATAAATTTGGTAAAATCTTTTAGAAATTAAATATGCCGGCATCTGTTTTAAAATTGAGATATTAATAAGAATATATTGTGCTCAAGTGAGTGTTACAGTAATAGAGATAATAGACAGAAAAGACAAACGGAGCTATAAGTATTTTACGAAACAATGGACATTAAAAATAAAATTAAAGTATTAGTATGGACCATGGATTTATCCAGCTTACACAATAAAATGCCCTTTAGTAGTCAACGAAGCATAGATATAATCATAGGTACTTGAAATTCTCTAGATTTTTCAATGAGTTTCAGAATTTGTTCCCGTGTACTTTATCCTTTACAAACTCCACTTGTTCCTGAGGCAATGGGTAATGTACATAGGTTTTAAATATGTTTTTGATGATATGCAACAAGATTTTACTAGCATGTGTGTTATTAGTGACAGTGTGTGGTAGTTTTTACATCTGGTAGTAGTTTCTTTTTTGTGTATTGGGATATAAATTGAGGTACACCAGTCATAGTGGATTGTAAAAGGGATGTAAGGAGCCTATAACCCTTTCTACGCGCTATCAGGATGCCAGGACGGATCAACATCTGCACGTATGAAATCTAAATACAACCACATGTGAAGAATATGTTCAGCCTTTATATCCAGCCAGAAGATACAAATATTAAATATTGCTACAAGTATAATTTTTTATTTTTATTTAAAGCTTAGGCAAGATTTGTTTTTTTTTTGTTTGTTTATTTACATTAAATAAATATGATTAGTTAGTATAGTATAACCTTTTATCTGTCCCAGCTCTTTCCTTCTGTCCTCCCTATCTGTCCTTTCTCGTTGTGCTAACTACAGCTTAGTTAGAAGCCCTAACAATAAAATTGGTATTTCAAGTATCTTTTTATAGCTACACGCTGAGGTATCATTTAATTGTTTAACAATTAGCATCCAATGATCAAGACGATAGCTCTACTGTTATCTATACATTTGGTTGCTGTATTTTTTACAAAATATTTATTTACAATAGAAAAACAAAAATCTTATACTTATTAGAAAAATCATCAGTTTGCTTTACAGCTTTAAAAATGGTTGCGATATTTTAAACAACTTTCATTTTTACTACCCATTCATCACTTCTAAGTGCAATACAACACAGACAATTACACTCATCTTTTTTATGACGTATTACAAAAGGTGCGCCTGCCACGTTTGATCTCCATTTCGGATGACAAATATGCTAATCATGTCGGACAGATAATTTTTATTACCGAATTGAAGGTAATATATATCAGTTCAGTGCCCCCAGAATCCGCTCGTGAGAAAACACGTCCACTAGAATATTTTGAAAATTTCACTTTCGTTCCAACGCTATTCGGCCCGACAAATCTCGCTGTTTCAAGGTCGATGAAAGTGATAATCTGGATGTATTATCTCCAGCGGCGTCACACAACTATAATAGAAAAGAATCGAATGGGTATGCATATTTTGGAAACATTTATTTGACGATAGGTAATATTTATATAAACAGTATTGCCTTGACAGTATTATCAGGATGCATTGTATGACAGACCTTGTAGTTTTTACATTTAGTCTAAATCTAAAGATGCATATTTTCTATTATGTTGGCGACCAGGTTAACGTTAGACTATTGGCTTTTTCTACGATATTTTCTATAATAATTTTCTATAAAACCTGTAACAATTCAATATTAAACCATTTTCCACTAAATAAAGTACGACAAACTGCTGAAAAAAAAAACCACCCATGCAATGGTTTAATATTAAATTAAGGTCTTACAGATCTAATCTTTCTCTTATTAAACACATTGCAGATGTCACTAAGAATCCCGATTTATTCAAAGTATATAAACAACAAAAATTTCAGGTACAGTTCAGTACAAGCTGATCTACCTCCATATGAAATAAATCAATTTTTTATTACAATTGCAGGGAATATAATTACATCCCTTCCCAGTATTAATGTCGATGTCCTCTTCAATTATAGAAATTATCCTTCTTTAAGCAAGTCCTTTTTTCATCCTGTTTTGGAAGAAAAGGTCTCTCAAATAATTAAGTCTAGTAATTCTAATTGTAGGCACGTTCACGAAATTAATAGCAAAATTATAAAAAAAACTACCCCAAATAATTTTAACACCTTTCACTCATCTTATTAATTTAATTCTATTAACTGGAGTATTTCCAGAAGTACTAAAATACTCAAAAGTACTACCAATCTACAAAAAAGGTGATTCCTCAAAAACTGACAATTAAAGACCCATATACATTGTTTCTACTTTTGGAAAAGTTATTGAAAAGGTTATCAGGCAACAATTATATTCCTATTTGGAGTCAAATAATTACTTTAGCAGCTCACAATATGGATTCAGAAGTGCTCGTTCTACGGCGAACGCGGTATTTATTGTTGTGAGTGAGGTAATTGAGGGGCCTGAAGGCAGCAATTTCTCTTTTGATTGCGTTTCACACCACATTTTGCTCTACAAATTAAATTACTAAGGAATCAGAGGTATCCCTCTTAAGTTTATAACTTCTTATCTACGTGGCAGACATTAGGCGGTAGTGCGCCAAAAGGCCATCTCTCCGATTTTCTATCCGTGAAACATGGACTCCCACAAGGTTCGGTCTTAGGACCTCTTTATTTTATTATTTATGTCAACGACTTGCCTAAATTTATATCTCCGTACAAAACCATACAATCCGCAGATGATACGACATAGGTTATATTGTATCAGGAAAAAATAATGGTGATTTAAAAATGTCTCATGAGGAAGTTTTCTACTAAATCTAGCTCATGGTTTGCTGCAAACAAACTAAAGCGTAACTCTAATAAAACGCAAAATTTGGTTATATCTGCAAGTAATTTACACAATGATCCAGATAATAAAGAGACTATTAAACTATTGGGAATAACTATAGATAATCGACTTAACTGGTCGGCTCATATCTCACAACTCAAGAAAAATTTGTTATTAATTATTTCATTAATATTATGTTCATTATTTATTATTCGCTAACTAGCAAGAGTTTTAACTTTAAAACATTAAAAATGACATATTTTTCTGTATTCCACTCTCACCTAAACCATAGTGTAATCATGTGAGACAATTCAACAAATACTTCAAATTTTTAGAATGCAAAAGAAAGCTGTTAGGATGTTAGCAGGGGTTAGTTATCTAGAACACTACCGACCTTTCTTTATCAAATTCAAAATTATGCCGCTACCCACTCTGTTGATATTTCAAGTTCTAACTGAAATTCTCAGAAAACCTGCCCATTTAAGAAAGCAGTCCCCACAATACGTGAAACTGTCAAAACCAACGAACAAATCGCTGTAGATTTGTCTTTCAGAAACAAACTGTCTTAATTACAACTATTACAATATTTTACCAAAAAGTAACAGCTAAGCTATAATAGTTTCGATAAAATTATCACAAAATCTTCTAAAACATACATGGATTTTACTGCTCAGAAGAATATATTCTCATTGTGGAACATTGTAGAACATCCACTGAACTGCTTACCTTAACTTTGCCATAATGTTTTTCTGTTTAATACGTGTTTTTGTTTGCGATATATTTAAGTTACGTTTTATATGCCTTTATTAATACTATGTATTTTTTTGACTTGTTACAAACAATATTGGTATCTGTTATGTAGTTAAATAAATACTCTACTCTACCCATTTTATTCTATTTATTGCAGTTCGGAATAGAACCGTTGATGGTAGTCCAGTAACATGCGTCAGTAGCATCCCATTTAGAATTCTCATAAGCGTTTGATAACATCATTTTTTATTTTTTGCCATTCTTAAATTGTAATAATTACTTTAAAAAGTGAAAACTTCTTTAAAACCCATTTACATTCCATCCTTCTTTTATTGAGTGTACCTTCTTATATAAAATTAGTTTTTAGACAATATTTCGGCAGATAATATTCATTAAATACATTTTTCTCGAAAACGTCAAATAAAAAAGCTTTTTTTAATAAAAACTCTGGAATAAAAGATAGCTTAAACTGTTTCTCAAAATAAGTACCTTTTGGTATAACATTGAGTTTACACTTATTTCTTAATGCGTTGAGTATATCTTCTGTTATAGCATGAATTTTAGACAATATTTCGACAGTAAAGTTCACTTATTACATTTTTCGCAAAAACTTCCAAAATACACAATTTTTTAATAAAAACTCAATAAGATAAGGTCGTTTAAATATCTTCTCAAAATAATTTATCTTCCGTTCTAACATTGATTCAAAAGTTGATTTTTACCTGACGATAGATACTCCATATCTTATTTTTAAAAGTAATAGTACAAATTCAAAATATGCGGTAATCCTGTCTAGCAATTTATTACTTTATAAACTCAACTACTACAAAAACTCAAAAATGTTCAGGCCAAACCTTTAAAATACGTACGACCAATAAATTCTTAATGAATCATAAAGTTGTACCTTTTTTACAAAGTGTGTCAAATCAAATCTAAAACTAAAAAGGAAGTACTTAAAAATCAATTAGTAAGAAACAAGTTCCACCGTCTTTACACTACTTGACGAATTAAAATAGTAGTACCGTACTATTAGTGGGTTGATACTTTTAGTACCGCCTTTATTTTATTGATTTTGTATTTTACTATGTAGTCAGAAATTCAGAACTGACATATATTTGTGATTTTGAACAACTAATAATCACATTAATGATGAAGAACTGTGTTAGCGGGCAAGGACTATAAGGAAACTAAAAGTGAAGACGAGCTATATTAACCATCCATATCAAAACAAAGGCAACTTATTCATATGAAAACAGACTGTTTTGGGATCAACAAATGTCTCAAAATTCATAAAAACTCATAAAAAATTCAGCATTAAATAAAACAGCATTAATAATGTCAGTGTTGACTCGGGGATAGATAAAAATCAAATCTGAATTATTGTTGTTCATCTGATAAAGTTGTTAGTTTATTGATTTTATTGCTACATAAATTTGTACATAAATTAAAATAATATAGTGATATAATTTAGCAGCGATATATGGTATCACAATTGTTGTAGAGATTTGAATAGCCCTAGTATATTGTAGGAGTAACACCACAAGAAGGTTTAAAGTTCTCTACGATCCCAAGTTATGGCCATCGTTTAACAGCGATATCTTTAGAAGAGGTGGACCAAAGTGGTGAATGACCCTAGTCGAAAAACGCATCCATCCAAAGTATAACAAAGAGGCTAGAGACATTATATCTCCTGAAATAGTTCTTTCCAACGCAGGTTTATTTCTAAACAGACAAAGTGGGCCTCTTTTACTAAATAAATGAACAAATATGTCAACAAACTGTAAGTTGTCGCTCGCAGTTCCATCATCCTAAAGAGTGTCACATGTTCCCCACCCTTGAGAATTTAAAAAACATAAAGTTAAATATTTTTAGATCAATTGTTTTTAGTTTCAAACACATATACCGCTTGCCACGAGGAAATCTTTTTTCGTTTTGATGGTAAGTAGAGATTGTGCTCAACGAGGTTAAAGTGTGAGTGAATTTAAGCTATGCTTGTCTAATATAACCGCGCTCTGTTGGAAAAACCAATAGACAGCGTCTGTTGCCCCCCTTCCATGCTTCCATTTGTGATAATGGCCTTCTGCTTTTGGACGAAGATGCTGGACCTGAACCTGGACGAAGATGCTGGAGCAATGACGGAAATTTCAGGGAATTGTTGAGGTTTAAAATCGTAGATTTGTGAGAAAACAGACTAACATAAGAGCCAATCATCCAGGTCGTCAGGAAGATTATAGCTTCTTCTTCTTCTTTTTACCTAAACATGACTCTTGTCTGTTTTAAAATGTATATACATATATATTCGGTTTTATAACGTCTTACGACGTTGTCCGACTCCCAAACGCCACTGTATTCTGTCTTGAGCTAGGTCTTCGTCCAGATTTCGAGCGCTAATCGCTTTCGTAACTCCCAGGTTCCAGCTCTGTGTGTATGTTTTACAATGTGCCTCCCATAAATTTTGATTCCATCATTTTGGTGGTCTTCTTACTGATCGTCTTCCTATTAGAGAACGGTCTCACGCTACTCTGTTTGTTGTCATTTGGCTTATAGGATCATTCCATTCTACTTTGCTATTTCTTACCTAGTTTTTGATGTTCTTAACCTGGCATCTACGTTGTATATCTGTACTTCTAGCTCTGTCCAATAATGTCTTACCATCAAGTTTTCTAAGTGTTAAGAATATTATAGACGTTCAATTCACATTTTATTATTTTTTAGGCAGTGTGGCTACAGCAGAAAGGTCCTTCTCTACGTTAAAAAAGAGTGAAGACTTGGTTGAGGGCAGGTGTGGGGAAAACTCTACTCATGGGTCTTTGTCTTCTTCATGGTCATCGATACACTGAAAAAATAGTAGAGCAATTTGCACATCAGCGAGACAGCCGACTCGAATTTGTTGTATGAGGAAGTGTACAAGAATAATTTGTTTACTAGACAAATAAAGTAACTTGACCAATATTATTCGGCTTTTATTTATGCTATTTGAATTTCATAAACTAAATTACATTTCTTTATTTGCACTTATTGCACTGATGAAGTTTTAGGATAAAATCTTTTGTTGCGGGGCAAATAAAAATACTTTAATTTTAAATGTTATGGCACTCAAAAATGTGTGAGAACCATTTTTGAGTGCCATAAAACTCACCATTTTAACCCCAATTTTTAACATTTTTCCCCCAGACACCCCGGTACCCTCCAGCCTTTCCCGAAAACCCGGTCCTGGATCCTCCCTTGGTGTCACAGATGAACATAAGTCGAGGATATTATACTCAATTAAGTTTAACTACTGTTCTAATCGTCAGTTTAAGTATTAGGTATATAACCATCCAAATAAAGGTTAACATTTGAAACGCCACTGATATATACGTTGTCGTATATATCCATCCCAGACACACTGGTCAAGTTAAATGAGTGAAAAACCGGCCACTTTCACGTTTCTTTTTGCTTTAGTTAATAAAGAGATTCATGTCACGCCTCTTCGCTGGAGAGTTTTGCAAATATTTTTAATCTTAGAATTTAAAAAGCCAATACAAACGTACAATAGTTAAACAATCGTTAACTTATAAAAAACGAAACACAATCAAAAACAGCGGGAGATAAATTAAAAAAAAAAACCAAAACAAAACTTTCCATAGGTTTAAATATTTTGTCAAATATTAAAGCATCAACAATATTTTATGAAACAAGAAAAATGACGTCAACAACAAGTAAAACGCTCCTTTTTATGTTTTAATGTAAATTGGCGTTAATAAGCAATACTTTATGTCTTAGTTCTTTGCACACCTGTTAAAGCGAGACAGTTTTTTATTGTTTTGATTTAAATTTCAATGCCACCCAGTATTTCAGAGGAATATAAATAAAGGTAATTCATCTTAAGAGTCTGTGTAGATCTTAGATTTATCTATAACTCATTCCACCAGTAATATTTATCTATTTCTATTATTTCTCTGGTATTAAATTTTTGAAAAAGAGAGTACGAGCTCTTTAGTCTCTGCAAAACACATACAGATTGGGGAAGCCTTCAACCCCAACGTGGCGCATCTCAATGAGTCAAAGAATCCACAAGAAAATTTTTTCCTGTAGTTGGCTGTGTACAATGTATTACAAAAATTTTGAATTAAAAAATTTCCTTTGTAATAGTTATTATTATAACTACATCACAGAATGTTTTCGGAAATAATATTCCATCACCAGTGCTATCTGGATGTACATGTTTGAAGACACTAAATATGTGGGTAAACTAAGAGGTCAAAGAACAGAGGTAAAGGAACTTAGTGAATCAAAACACATAGAAAAGGATACGTGGATTGATTACCTACAAAAACTCTATGCAGACGAAGAACAAACGAGACTAGAACCGGAAACACCAGAAGAAAGACGGAATACCAAACGAATGACTGAAATATTGTGGAGCAACAATGACAAAAGAAGAATGGAGAACTAGCGAACTAATTCTACTATTCAGAAAAGCAGATAAAAACAGCCAGAAAACTACAGAGGTACAAACTTGTTAAATAGTAAGCTAAAACTTATACCCTTAAATTTTACACCTGCTAATAAATCAGGGGATAAGGGCAAATGAACAACAGGGTCTTCGTACTGAAAGATAACGTACAATTGCAATATTCGTTATATAGCAAATTATTGAGAAATCACTAGAGTATAAAAGACCAGCATTTCTGTATCTGATTGACCTAAAGAAAGCGTTTGACAGAGTAAGACTCAAAGATGTAATCCATCTTCTGTATAATAGAAAAGTTCCCCTAAATATTATAAAAACTATCGAAACATCTACCAAAACAACAAAATGGACATTTGTCAGAATAGATGGAGAACTTAGAGAATCTATAGAAATAGGTAGCAGAATAAGAAAAGGGGGTTCATTGAACCCCATGCTCTTCAATTTGATCGTGAATAAAATTATCGAGAGTATACAGAATGGGAAACAAAGAAATAAAAATACTCTATTACGCAGACACTGATCCGCAGATTTTACATCAGAGCAAAAAACTTAATATGACAATCTCATCTAAGAAAACTAAAATAATAGAAGTCAACAAAGAGCTAACCAGATGTAAAATAGACATTGATGACATCAGTATTGAACAATTAATGGAAATAAAATACGTGGGAGTTACACTGTATATGGCGAAATAGACACATTAACACTGAAATGAAGTCAAGAATTAATAAAGCCAGTCTAAGACCAATAATGACATATGCCTCAGAAACAAGACCCGACACAACCACAACGCAAAGGTTACTAGAAACGGAAGTGGTGAGAGCGCTGAGAAGAATTGCAAGAAATACGCTGAGAGATCACAAGAGAAGTAAAGACATTAGAAGACAATGTAACGTACAGTGTATAAATGGATGGACACAACATAGAACAAAAGAATGGAATAACCACATAGAACCACCAAGAGGAAGAAGAAGATATTTAAAAACTATGATGTTTAAGTTATAAAAGGAATGGATCACACGGCAACAAAGGACTCTGCCGGGGTTGCTAGTCCTTAGACGAGGTGTCTGTGAGGAATTGTTGATAGCAACTCAGTTCATTTTGTGAAGTATCTCCATTTACAGGACGAGATCTAATTATTTGAGGTGTGGTGAAAATGTTAATAGAAGTAGAAGGCTGGTTTTTGTCCTCTATTAATATTCGTCGTAGTTGTTCTTCTTTAAGTACCATCTCCACGACGAAGGTTGGCAATCATCATGGCAATCATCATTGCCTTAAGCTGCAACCAAACCACTCACTCAGGTTCTTCAACCAGGAAACGCGTCTTCTTCCTACTCATCTCCTACCCTCTATTTTTCCTTGAATTATGAGTCTAAAGATGTGTATCTTTCGCCTCTCATCACATGTCCGAGATATTGCAATTTCCTGTCTTGGTATTTTTTGAATTCTTACGGCAAACTCGTACGCCAGTTCTTTTACTTGTTTGGTTGTAAGGTTTTGTTGTTATTTGCTGGTAACATCTAAATAATCTTTAAACATATTTTCCTCTACATTTGTAAATATTTGGCAAACGTATCTTTTTAATGTCTTCTTCTTAACGTGCCCTATCAAGTCCTCTTGACGTTGGAGATTAACATGGCGAAACTGTCTCTGTCTCGCGCTATTCTAATGAGTCAGCTTTCCTTATTCCTGTCCATTCCCTGATATTCTTCAACCAAGAGGCCTGCTTTCTACCAATTCCTCTGCGTCCTTCGATTTTACCCATCATAATAAGTTTTAAATGTCATAACATTTATTTGATGACAACTTGCCATTTCCTTAAGATGTTGAAAACAGCTTATTTTAAACTCTGGATGTCGACCGGTATTCTTTTCTAGGCTCTTTCCCTCTTTTTGCATTGACAAGGCATATCTACAAAATAAAAAACGCTCATCCATAAGGAGTTTCTGAAAGACTTAAACCCGGAATCACACCTCTCGGATAAAAGGCAACAAGTCCCCCCAAGAAGCCGTTTTAATTTTTTATTCTATAAAAATATGACAACAAACTAGAACTCTTTGCAAACTGTGCAATGGTAACGTAAACTGAATGTTTACGTTCTCGCCTTTTCCATTGTCGCCACTATTGTTCAACGTATCTTCTTCTTCTTCAGATGCAAATCCACTAATGGATGTTAGCGATCACATTTTCCATTAATTCCCTATTTCTTGCAATATGTATCAGAGATTGTATGTCGTTAATCCCTGTCCATTGCCTTATGTTTCGGAGCCAGGACATTTTCTTGCGTCCCATTCCTCTCTTGCCTTCAATTTTACCCTCGATTTTAAGTGGGAGGAACTGGTATTTTTCATTTCGCATGAAGTGACCTAGATACGCCGTTTTCCTTTTCTTGATGGTTTCGAAAAGTTGGCGTTCTTGGTTTATTCTTTTAAGGACATCTATGTTTGTGATTTTCGCTGTCCATGGTATTTTTAGGATACGGCGATAAAGCCACATTTCGAAAGTTTATATTCTGGTTATATCCCTCGTTTTGAAAGTCCAGCCCTCTACGCCATATAGCAGCACTGACCATACGTAGCACTTAGTAAACCTTAGTCTCAGTTGAAGATCGAACTCTGAACAAGTCAGTACCTTCTTGAATTTTACGAAAGCTTGTCGAGCTTGCTCAATGCGACATTTTACTTCCCTGTCCGATGTCCAGTCTTCAAAAAGCCACGATCCAAGGTATTTAAATTTACTCACTCTTTCAATGAATTTAATATTCAGTGTTATGGTGGAGTTTTCAAGTGCATCCAAGTTTCTGGATATGATCATTAATTTGGTCTTTTTGGTATTAATCTCTAACCCCATTCGCTTACTGTATTCTCCGATTATAGTGACAAGTTGTTGAAGATCGACTATGTTGTCACAAATTAAGACACCATCATCAGCATATCGTATGTTGTTGATCAATACTCCATTCACCTTGATTCCCATCTCTGCATCCTCCAAAGACTCTTGAAGACTCTTGTTCAACATATGCTCTGAAGAAATTAGGACAAGAGCTCTCGAGGGAAAAACAGATGGAATACAGGTCAATGAAACACCAATTAACATTAAGTATGTGGACGATACTGTCATATTTGCGGATAACCTCCACAACTTCCAGAGGCTAATGAACAGGATGGTTGAGTATCGAGAAGAATATGGACTATCAGTAAATATCAAGAAAACTAAATCTCTAAGATTATCAAAGACCCAAAATAACAATGAACACCTGCTGGTAATACTTTAAAACAAATAGAAAACTACAACTATCTTGGTACAATTGGTACAATAAGGCTAAGAAGAAGAAGAAGAAAAGGAAGAAGAAGAAGAAGAAGAAGAAGAAGAAGAAGAAAAAGTATTTGTCGACCAATCCAATTCTCTTTTTCATGCATATTTTTGAAATAAAAATGGTAAAAATTTAATTTCGGTGGAATAAACTGAGGAAGACCAAACAATCTTAAATAAAAACTCCTACGCAACAAACTTGCAAAAGTAGAAAATTATAAGAGCAGCAGTAGGTATCGAGTTTAAAAATAAAACTTATAATCGATATGTATAGAAAGTGAAACGGTGATGACGATCGTTCCATTGTTTAAACGTTCACTTTGGCATCCATATATTTATTATTTAACAAAGGATGAGGGCTCTTGATTTGCTGTGAATTGGTTTGTTACATAAATTATTTAAAGGAAATATTAGTTAACATAGCTTGTTATGGAATCGATAAATTATGGGACGCAATTATTTAACTGCTTATTTGTACTGCACCCACTACTTGGCAAAATGTGTTTTCGTATTATTTTTTATATACATATGAGGAAATTGAGTCAGGTCAGTAAGAATTCGAGCATGTAAAGAAAAATGAACACGGGCTCAATCTAGCACCACAGATATCAAGGCGTAACATACGCGGACGACCTTGCCCTAATAACAAGAAGATTAACAGAATTAAGAGAAATTTTTAAAAGACTCGAGAGAATAGCTAGAGTATGAACTGGAAATAAATGAGGAGAAAACAAAGTGTATGGAGTTGAGGGAAAATAATGAACATTTAAAACAGTTTTGGAAAGTATCTGCCACAGACAAGGAATATAACTGTGAGTTAGTCGCACAGTTCGATTACTTGGGGGCAACGTTAACAAATAGAAATGAAGAGACTAAAGAAATCGAAAAAAAAAAATAGCTAAAGGTAGTAACAGTACTGGAATTCCAAATAAGATGCTGAGATCAAAGAAAATATCCAGAGGAGAAAAAAGAGAACAATACATACAACGGTTGTTCGACCAATGGTGCTTTATGCTAGCGAAATCTGGATCTTAAGCAAAACCATAGAACTAAAGCTAGATAGATGGAAGCAAAAGATACTCCAGAGAAGAATATATGGAAGTATATCTGGAGAAGTAGAACAAATACTGAAATAATGCAAATATATGGACAACAAAAAGTGTCAAGTATTGCAAAAGTTCAAAGACTAAGATTACTCGGACACAGGTGCCATACATATGGTTAAGCAAATTATCGAGAGAGCTTATGGATGTAAAATAAAAATTGGACTGTAGACTTCCAACACGCATGTGATTTAACCTAAATGAACAAAATTACTAGTAGCTATGAGAGAAATGGACTACACAAAAAATAAAATCGATTAAAAAAAATAACAATGAGCTGAACTCTAAAACGTGTAAAAACCCAAGGAGATAGATGATCTTGTTATAAATAAAAAGTTTAGCTTAGGTGACTCGTTATCGTCAACGCTGTTTAAGTAAGTAATATCAGGGAAAATAAAATTAAAGACAATATAGGTCATAAAATAAAACAGCAAAAACGACATAATATCAGGACCATCTACATCAATATTCTCAGTATAAGACTGGCCATCAGCTGGCAAAAGAAGACGTGGGAGATCAAGATACACATGGTTACAAGAAGATACAAATCACTTCAACAGGTAAAAGTACTGCAATGGAGAAAAAACCAGGGATAGGAACCTGCAGAGAAACAGACCTGAGAAAATTATATAAAGGATATGGGGACTGATGAATATCATTAATTGGATATCATTAATTCTATCTATCTAATTAGCCTTCTTCGGTCCATCTTTGGACATAGGCCTCCCCAATCCTTTTCCATTCTTCTCTGTCTGTCGCAACAGTCATCCATCTAGAGCCCACGTGCTTCTTGATATCATCTGCCCATCTCATTTGGGGCCTTCCTCTGCTTCGTTTATATTCCCACGGTCTCCAACTTATAAGAATTTTGTTCCATCGGTCTTCTTTTTGTCTTATATTGTGTCCGGCAAATCTCCATTTCAATTTTGCAACTTCTTGTCTAACATCCCTCACTTTTGTTTTCTCTCTTATCCACTCGTTTCTCTTCTTATCCATTAGTCTTATGTGCAACATTTGTCTTTCCATTGCTCTTTGGGTTTTTATGATTTTGTCCATGTTTGCTTTTGTAAATGTCCACGTTTGGGAGCCATACGTAAGAACAGGTAGTACGCATTGATTATATACTTTGGTCTTAAGATGCTGTGGATATCTTTTGTTTTTAAGAATGTAGCTTAGTTTGCCAAATGCCGCCCATGCCAGTCTAACTCGTCTCTTGATCTCTGCTGTTTGGTTCTCTTTGTTAAGTTTTATAGTTTGACCAAGATATATATAATCCTTAACTTGTTCTATTTCATCTTGTCCGATTCTCATTGTGATGTCTTCATCTGTATTTGTTATAGTTTTGGTCTTGCTGTAATTCATATTAAGGCCTATCTTTCCAGCTTCTACGTCCAGTTCTTTCATCATTTCAAATAATTCATCTTTTTTATCGGTTATCAATACGATGTCATTAGCGTACCTTAGATGGTTCAAGCGTTGTCCACAAATTTTTATACCTTTTTTTTCCCATTCTAATCTTTTAAAAGTATCTTCAAGAGCCTGATTGAAAAGTTTCGGTGATATTGTATCACCCTATCTCACGCCTCTACTTATTTGTAATGATTTTGTTCCTTCATATACTTTAATTTTTGTTTTGGCTTCCTTATATATATTGGTTATTAGTTCCGTATATCTGTGGTCAATTTGGCTGTTAATCAAAGAACTTTTCACTGCCCAATGTTTGACACTGTCGAAAGCCTTTTCGAAATCTATGAACGCCATATATAGAGGAATGTGGTATTCATTTGCTCGTTCTATAAGTATTTTCATACTTAGTAAATGGTCACTTGTGCTGAATCCCTTTCTAAAACCAGCTTGTTCTTTCGACTGGTATCCATCGAATTTTGTCGCCAATCTGTCGAATTTTAACATCAATAATTATTATCACAATTATATTATTAATTAATATATAATAAATATAGAAAAACGTTAGACTGCTTAAAAATTGTGGTATATATCCACTGCACTAAGTAAAAGTAACAAATTCCATTCGTGTTATCGATCTCTCTTTTATATCTAAATACTACAAGCTCATACTCGTAATTGTAAATTTTTAAAAACAGTAATTTGTGCAGCAAACTCCGATAAAAAGCAGCAATTACTTTAGCTTAAAAACATCAATAAGACAACAAAAGAACCATAAAGTTGGAATTTAAAGCGTGACATTACCAATTAGTAAAAAGTAACGAAAGCAAGAGTCAAACAAGTCATTTTCCATGGTACGGTGAGATGATTAATTAAGATAATTGATGCGGTTTCATTTCAAACATTTTCAACTACATGGTCTAGTTAACTATTTTTTCAATTAGACTATCTTCCTGTTAGAAACTAAGAAAAATGTAATCTGAGAGAGTAGGTTGAAGGATATGAATTTGAGAATTGAATAAGAGTAATTTTATTGTCTTTGTTTACTTTGAAAAAGCATTTGATACGGTTAATCAAAGTGAAATGCTCCAAGCTCTAACACAATTTAGAATAGAACACCGATACATCTCCCTCATCAGATACATCTATCAGCATGCTACAGCCTATGTAAGACTTAATGAAGATACTGGGACCTTTCGTATTGAAAGAGGCGTTCGGCAAGGAAACAACATGTCTTTTAAATTATTTACAACTTTGCTAGAATACGCTTGTAAAACAATAAATTGGAACGAAACGGGTATCAATGTAGATGGAAAATTTTTAAATAACCTTTTTGCAGATGATATCGTTCTTATTGAAGACAGCTTTGATCAGGCACAGATAATGCTCCAAGAACTCCATACTGCCACAAAAAGAGTTGGTCTTAAAATAAATTTTTCAAAAATACAATTTATGACAAATCTAGTTCACAGCAAAAACATTTCAGTAGAAGACAAAGATATTGAGCCAGTTGACTCTTATAAATACTTAGGCCATGAGATCAGAATAAGTCGAGACAACCAATCAATCGAGCTGAAAAGAAGAATAAACCTCGCTTGGGCTGCATTTGGAAAGATGAAAGATGTTTTAAGGTCTAAGATTCCAATATGTCTGAAAAGAAAAGTATTTAATCAGTTTATTTTGCCAGTGATGACCTACGGCGCAGAAACCCTAAGACTCACAAGAACCTCCGCCAAGCACGTATTTCCATATGTCTCATATCTTGATCTATGTTATCTACGAATCTTCTTCTGGGTCTTTCTCTTCTTCTTTGACCAATAGGTCTATCAGGAGCGTTTTTATAACTGGGTCGGTTTGCTCCATCCGCATTAAATGGCCTACCCACCTCAGACGTCCTATCTTAATGTGTTTTACAATATCTGGTTCCTGGTATATTCTATAGAGTTCGAAGTTGTATCGTCTTCTCAAGACACCATTTTCATTTACCGCTCCATAGATTCGCCTCAGTATTTTTTTTTCGAAACATTCTAACATGTTTTCATTGCTTTTTGTTAAAGTCCAGGTTTCTGGATTATTGGGCGTATTATTGTTTTGTAGAGTTTTACTTTTGTATTTATTGATATAGCTGTAAATTTAAAAAGGAGATTAAGCATAAAATAGCATCTATTAGCCGTGCAAATTCTGCGGTTTATCTCTCCGGTAATGTCATTTTCAGTATTGAGAATTCTTCTGTAAAATTATGCAGATATAGTAATTATACGACCTATAGAATCAATTTAAACATAAGCATTGCTTGTTAATTTAGCAGCAGTAAGTAGGTGCATTAAATTATAGTTTTTATATGATATTGAAGATGGCATCTGGTTGTTAATAATTCTGCATCATTTTTTATTAATTGCTTTTTCTTAAAGTTTTGAATATTAAAAATAAAAAATCCTTTATATTATGCAAAGTTTCGTCACTCAATTAAATTAAAATAGATTTTTTGCATTGAGCAGTTACTAAATCGTGAATGCCGCCGTTTATTATTTACATTTACGTAATTTTATAATCGGGGAACATTATGCACAAATCTGCAGGCCTTTGCCAGTTGCATTATGTATATTATAAACTTTCGATGACAAAGAGGACAATGCCCCTTCCTCTGTATCTCCCATATAAATAGAAATTTGTATTATTATATTAAGTTATGATAGAGAGTTGACCTTTTCAAATATATATTCGAACGTGCGACTATTATTAATTGTAGTTTAAAGTAAAATGTCACTAAAAAATATGAAATAAACTTTTAAAATTAATACATTAATAAGAAGCAAACTCGACTACGGATGTATCTGTTATGAAACAGCAAATAAAAATCAACTAAAAAAACGGGAGGTTATTTAAGTCACATATCTAAGACTAATCTTTGGAATCTTTAGAACTACTCCAACAAGAAGCCTTCAAGTGCCAGCAGGAGAAATGCCACTATACCTCAGAAGACAATATAAGTATATCACTATGCTACGCTTCAAAAATTCTGAGCGCAAAGGATAACAACTGTCTCGCAAGTTTAGTATCGGAAGAATCACTAGAACAATACAAAAATGATGCCAAGACAGTACCATTTTACAAAACAGACAGAACTAGTTAAAAAACTACCGTATTATATCAATCAAACCATCTTGGCACCCATAAAAATATACCAGACACCTTCCTGGACAGTGTCTTTACCAATAGTAGACCTCTCCTTACTTAATCATGATAAGCATTCACACATTTCTGCTTCAGTATCATGCAAACTTACATTTAATGTATTCAATTCAATATATTCCACTTACAAATTGTTCTTCACCGATGACTCCAAATATTGCAACGAAGTAGCAGCTGCTACTGTATCAGAAAACGTAATTTCTGCCACTAGATTAACTGACGGCTGTAGTATTTGTACCGCAGAGCTCCAAGCAATACTTGATGCACTAAATCATTGTAAAACCTCAAATAAAAAACAAATACTAATATTATCAGATTCATTAAGTTCTTTGCAGCCATTACACATGTTAATTCTACACACATCAATATATCCCTAATTAAAGACGCGTTGAAACAGCTCCAATTTTCTGGGAAATTCATATCATTTATGTGGGTCCCATTACATGTCGGAATAACTGATAATGAGCTTAAGATGACTTCGTAGATTAGAGTTACTGAGGTAATGATGAAAAAAAATTGAAAATGATGAAAATGTCGTTAACAGAATATGTTTTTCCACTGAAGCAACCTTTACACTGTGTAGAAGTGTAAATCGACACAATTTAAAGTACTTCTTCTTCTTCTTAAGGTGCCGTGCATTTCTGCGTAGGCGTCCACCGTACATCGTCTTGTCAGGTGAGCTGTTAAATATTCTGGTTTAAATAATTCTGTTTTTAGCAGCATTGCGAAGCATTTCATAGCTGTGGATTCCTGTCCATTGTCGAATATTGCGCAGCCATGACATTTTTTTACGTCCGAGACCTCTCCTACCCTCTATTTTCCCTTCGAGTATCAGTTGCTGAAAAGTGTATCGTTCTCCTCGTATAATGTGCCCCAAGTATGCAGTCTTCTTACTTTTCACATAATTAAGAAGACTGCATACTTGGGGCACATTATACGAGGAGAACGATACACTTTTCAGCAACTGATACTCGAAGGGAAAATAGAGGGTAGGAGAGGTCTCGGACGTAAAAAAAATGTCATGGCTGCGCAATATTCGACAATGGACAGGAATCCACAGCTATCAATATTTAAAGTACTGGAGTGACGTAAATCTACACTGAATGCGTGAAAACCATACTTAAAGACCCCAAAAATTAGATGTATGGTCAGGTACAGTAGGTAATTAGTTAATTTTGCCATTTTTTATCGAAGAAAATTTAACGTCAGATAGTTACGAAATGTTACTTAAAAATGAAGTTGTACCTACACTAAGAAACTTGTTTGGGGCCATTTTTAATCAGATATGGTTTCAGCAAGATAGAGCTCCAGCTCATTTTGGCGTGATTGTTCAGCGTTATTTAGATGAGATATTTCCCAGACGATAGATTGGTAGACGAGGTAGAATTGAAAGGTCTCCACGTTCACCTGATTTTAATCCTAAAGATTATTTTTATTGGGAATACTTAAAAAATTCACTTTAAAAAACTAAACCAGCAACTCTCGCAGAGCTAAAGCAACGAATTATCGATGAATCTCGAATAATTTTTGGACAATGATGAAAACATGTGGTAGACTCATATTTCTATCGATTAGGATACTGTCAACTCACAAATGGAGTACATTTTGAACACTTAATAAAGTAACCGTTTTGTTAAAAAATGTAATCTATCAATTGTTACGTTTAATGTAGTTGAAAATAATATTAAAAAATTTATTGAGATACTGAGGCGTTGCCAGACTTCTGTTTTATATATTTAAGACCTTCCAGACTACATAAAAGCATAAGTGTACAGACTACATTTAAATTGTATATTTTTTGGCAACTTACAAACAACTTCTAGTTAACATATTGTTTTTTAAATACATTGCAGAGAAAACGAAACTATTGTTAGGAAGTCAAAAAGCTTTTAAACCTAATGTTAATTTCTTTGTATATATTTATGAGCTGGATGCATTAACTTATTGGTGTTAATCAAATAAGGCCAATAACAAATCAATTAAAAATCATATTTTTATTGTTCATCTATGAAGGTTTTATCGAGGTGTTTCAACACTAGTACTATTTGGCAATCGTTGCATTTGGATAAAGCCACTATATTACGATCGATGTAACCTTTATTTTGTGCCAATTTGCATTTTTATACGTCCAGTTTGTCCTAGTCAACAACACAAATACAGAGATGAAGTGATTTTATGTAAAGAATAGAGTAATATTAGAGTATGACAAAAATATTGTAAGTAACTATAAAAGTGTATCATGATTGTCGATGTTTTTTTATTAAAATATTTTTTTCAAAAACTGCTATTTGTTTTCATATTTTGGACAAACAGCCGCATTTATCTTAGGATTTTTGGATTACGTTCACAACTTTTGCCTACAAAGTTTCTGCACTGCTCCTGTTTATTATCTACGACGAGATCTATACATATATTCAATTTCTGTTTTTTCTTGGAGAAATTGAGTTCTATTACACTTCACATAATTGGGAAAATAACGGTTCATAGCAAGAGCCCATGAAAGTATCTTGTTCTATTTCTATCTCTTCTACTTGAATATTATTACACTTACTACATCACTCTTTCATTCAATTATCTTGTGACTTTTTTGTCTAGAATGTTTGTCACCTGCACCTATATTTATTTTGCTCGAATATCATATATTTCATTGAATAATCATACCAAGAATCTGGTACAATGCATATATACCACCCTATGAAAAGGATCCTGATGAAAAAATTATAATCTGATGTGATTTGTTACCTTAAATAACTAGATTGGTAAAGAATATTGTTACCAAGCTTAAATTGGTACATTTAGCGTACATGTCATAAATAAAAACAGAAATCGGGAAATTAACTCCGAGGACATGTTCTCTGTACTCTCACATCCAATAGATAATATAATAAGTGTAATGACAATTGAATCGATATTATCTATTGCATATTGCAGAGTAGAGTAGTATTACCAATAATTATATGCACATCTCTCGCATGGGGATACATAACACATACCAACAAAAAGAAGATAGAAGTAACAAACAACAACTGCCATAGAGAAGCTGCAAATCTGCCCAGATACGTAGCTGAGCGTTTTCTTTTCAGAGACCTAAAACAAATCAGGGTACTGGATATGATGGTAGAAAAAGCCAGAACAAAATTAGCTAAGCTAGAAGACCACATAAACCGGATCCTGCGAGAGATATTAAGGTATGAAGTGTACTATAGATGGAAGCACAGAAGTCACAAAAAGCAAATATTAGCAAACATATAATTAAGTCTAGTTAATCGTAGCTCTATCAAAAAATGACAACGCGCTCACACGCGCAGTGTATTTACTTATGTTAATTTTATATGTTTTAGATAACCCTCAAGAAAATCTACAAACAACGCCTTCGGCCACGAAAATTATTTATAAAACACTAACAAAAGGTGCAATCCACGGAAGTCCTTGAACCCAGGGCTTTCATAGTTCATGCATTCTGCTGATTTGAAGCATCTATAGCGCATCAGTGTGGTATCGTGTGTGAAGGATGGTCTGGAGGATTGGAGCACGGTGGAATGGTTCCTGATTTTCGAGCTAATTCACCTCACCCCAATGAATTGCAGCACCCAAATATCATCCTCGGGAAAATTTCACAGGCAGGATTTAATACTATTTCTTGCTTGTTTGCTTAAAACTAACACCATACTGAGATCTATTCTTGCTAAATCCAAACTCAAACACATACACAAGAGGCTAAAAAACTGCATTTATGAAATACCTTGTACAGCTGGTTCCTAAAAAAACTGATACTACTCTTAAAGCGTATTTTGTAGAAAATTGAGCAGTGTATTTTAAAGAATAAATACTTATTATTTACTTACTGTCACTGTCACTGTAAAATCTTAAAATTTGTCAGATAACTTGTTCTGTTTAACCTAAAAAATGGCTCCACATGCTAGCAAAGAACTAATAGCAAGAATTGTAACGAAATTGGAAAATGGTTGGTCACTATCTCCCGTAGCGAATCATTTTAAGGTAAGCAGAAACAAACAATTTTAATATTAATAAAAGATGCAGACAATAAGAAACTCTTGAAAGAAAGCAAGGTTTTAGAAGACCAAAAAGATCTACCGCTCATAAGGATCGTACGCTTTTAGAAGAGAATTCTTTTTGTTAGAGTATCCAACATAAAAAGTGGATGTTGTCCTATAGTTGTTCTATATGAAGTGACATTGTTGACAGTTCAATGAGTAATGTCAAAAAAAGGTCATAAACTACTGTCAGTCAAGTGTTGTATTGTTCGGTATGTAAGAAGTAATAAAGTATAAATATTGATGGCCAGACGTTTACTGGTGCATATTTCCTAAAGTACATATTTTCTTGTCTCTTGATGTTTTCAAACTAGAAGGAGTATTTCACCTAACTTAAATTATAACACTTTTGAATGTTTGCAAACTGCAAGAATTATGTTACAGTTTTCGGAAAGAAAGAAAGTTTGCTTTAAACCATTAGTTACAAAATCAAGATTTTTGGGACAGGGTGATTACTTACAGATGAGAAAATTGTTCAGTTTTCCATAAAGGCAAAATTGGGGTTTATAGACCAGATAATAATAGATTTAATCCTCTAAATGTTGATAGATATCAAGAAACAAACTGGTCATTTTACCGGGCATTTTTTTTTACAAATCAACATCTTTTCAAATTGAATTTGGCGGACAACCCTTACTGTGAATGTGCCGTAATAGAAAACCTAAATCCTCATATTTTTTGAATGTCCCGTAAGGATCAGTCCGGGTTTTGACCTATACATAAAATTCATTTATATGTGTTTTGATACATAGGTTTTGACCTATACATTTGGAATTTTCTTCTTTAAGTTCCATCTTCTATCAAAGGTTGGAAATCATCATGGCTATGCGGACTCTGTTGACTGCCGCTCTAAAAAGTTCTGCATTACTGCATTCAAACCATTCCCTTAAGTTCTTAAGCCAGGATATTCTTAGTCTTTGTGAGTTATTACTATAACTATATAGTTTATTTTAAATATATTTACTCAAAAATTAGTGAGCAAGAAGAAGAAGGTTTAGAATTGTTTAAAAACGATTTACGCAATGGAAACGGAAGCATCAAAACAAACGTATAATGTAGTACTTATTCCAATCAATTGTGGCTTAATTCCATATTAAATAATCTTTAACTGATACTTTCGGTAGAACTTTATATAAAGATAGGTTAAACAAAGTCTAATATTAAAATGAAATATATCAATGTTAAGATTACTTAATAACTCTGACTATCTACTCTTATTTTGTCCCATAGCAATCTGGAAATCTGTTCCCGGCGACGACCAACACATTCTGACATTAGCTCACACAATAATTTAACAGTTCCTATCAGTACAACCCAATGAGTTTTTAAGGTAAGAGTTTTGAATAATCTTAAATAAGTTTTTAAAAAACTTAAAAATATTTTTTTTTTCTTAGAATATATCTTCTCATAAGCTCTCGACTTCTGGTAAGCAAATTCGAAAACCCCATTTAAAAACAAATTTTTAAAAGAAATGTTCTACATTGGATAATTACAAATCTGATAGCTTAAAAAATCATAATTATGTACCTTATTCAGCCCATTCTATCTTATCTTAAATATTGAGGAATCTTGAAATAAGAAGTCTTTATTGCCCCAGAAACGGTCAATGATCCTTTTACTCTTTTCCACTTATCAGCCACATGCTAATTAATATAATTAATTCGTAAATATTGGATTGCAAGGTGCTAATGTTTAAGTAAACAAAAAATAATAATTACTGAAAGTGCCATATTCTACAAAGCATTTATTATTCACATACATACTCTTACCTTTAACCGAACGTTTGGTAATCGATGATATCTGCAAAAAGACAAAAGGTTAGTTGTTTATTACAGTTCAAAAAAAATTTTTTTCAAAAAGTCATATACAGCATTGAGAAACATTTGATTAACAAGAAGCTATATAATATGGTAAAAGGCATAGTTTTTGCATATTTAAAAAATTTTAGTACTGTACGAACTCTGTATTAAGATAGGTGTTTTGTGTGCTGCTGATGTGATGCACAATCTTTCACTAATTACAAGATATGTGTTTAGAAGAGCTTTTCTCAAAACATATTAATACCTTTTTTATGGACAGTAATTTAGATCCAGTCGCTTTTCAATCATTTATACGTCATAAATGGCCAAATTATCAGCTTTACTCTACAGACGGATCTAAAGTACAAAACAAAGTAGAATGTGCATTAATTAATATTCAAAGTGGATTTAAAAAATTATTGAAATTGACAGCTGAATCATCGATATGCACTGCTGAAATGACAGCGATTCTTCTTGCATTAAGGCATATACATAGTAACGAACCCTACAGCTGCATAATATTTACACACAGTAAGATTGTCGTCGACAGACTAACAAACGTACATAGGTCCAAACAACTAAATCATATAGAACTAGAAATTATGACTATTTGCAATAAAATTACAAATTTAGGAAAAAACATTATTATATCATGGGTATAGGAACACGCGGACATTAAGAGCAATGAAATAGCAGGTGGCCTAGTCAAATCTGCCCTAGACATTGGCGGAGAAGCTCCCTTGAACTTATTTCCCTTTTCAGACATTGATATAATTAGTAAACAGCATCAAAAAGAAAAATGGCAAACATATTATCGAAACACGAGAACTGGAAGTAATTACAAATAAATGCAGCCTGATATACCGATAAAAAGATGGTTTCATACTTTATCAAATCGCCATTTCATAAGGGTTATAAACAGATTAAGATCTAATCATGCGCTTACTCTCCTTCATATGTACAAGTTGGGTATCACGGAGTCACCTAATTGCAAGTGTGGAAAAGAAGGTAACCTATTACATATTTTCCTTGAATGTTCCCACGAATCAGTAAACATAAACAAATTTTATGATAATCTTTTTATATTAAAAATTCCACTTTTCGTCTACCTGAACAATTTGATCTTCTCTAGAGATATCAATATATTAAAACGATTTACGAACATATTAAAAACTGTAAATATAAATTGTGGCTTTAAAACTAACCCTTACATTTAAGAATATATATATATATATATATATATATATATATATATATATATATATATGTATATGCATCGGACTCGTTTGACCGATATAGATATATAACTTTCTGGATATCACCTTACATCGCATTAACAATACAGTTAAAACCATGTGGTTTACAAAAGAAACATGGTCTTCACGATATCTTAACTACAATTCCCATCATCCATTTTCCCATAAGAAATCTGTAATTATAAGTCTCGCTGATAAATCTATAAAACTAACAGATCCAGAATACAGACCAACTGCAATAAAAAAACAGCAAAAAAATGCCCTTCTAAAGAATGCATGCATATCCCGAACATCTAATCGATACTATTTTCAAATCAAGACTCAATAAATTTTATAACAATACAACTAACAACAAACCCAACAATATCAAAACCACTTATACAACTCTGCCATATATAAAAGGTTTATCCGAACAACTAACAAGTCTTTTAGCCAAACAACAAATAACAGTGGCTCGCAAAGGCAACAACCTCTTAAATAAATATTTCACAAAACTCAAAACAAAAACCCCAAAACTTAAAAAATCACATGTTGTTTACGAGATAACATGTACTAACTGTAAAGGTGTCTATATCGGTCAAATTAGTCAACTGCTTCAATCCAGAATTCGTTCTCACAAATATGAGAAGAACAACGTCACTGCGCTCACAAAACATGAAAGCAAGAAGAAGCATAAATTTGATTTTGAAAACATCAAAGTTTTGAAAACAAAAAGAAGAGGGATACGAATCAATAGAAATAAAAAGAAATTCCAACGCAATAAATGACAAAAAAGATACACAAAACCTAAATAAAATATATTTCAATCTAGTTTAAACAATTATAATATAACATCATAAAAAGCCCTTAAAGTCATAACATATCTCCACCTTACCCTTTTTCGAAAACACCAATAATACGCCCATATAAAAATAATTATATACTAATGACAGTAAACCAGAAAACAATGAGATATCAGATTTCAACTTTTATTTGTCAGTTCGTTAATGTCTGTGTCACGTTTTACGTTTTGGCAAGTCATATATATATATATATATATATATATATATATATATATATATATATATATATATATATATATATATATATCTGGATATTGCGTTATACATATATATATATATATATATATATATATTATATATATATATATATACATATATATACATATATATATACATATTTTATAATATCTGTTTGACCTTGTACATATACATTTTAGAATCTTGACAAAGGCAAGGGTTTCCTGCCGAAAAGTTGATTGATTGCTATGGAAAATAAAATCTAGTTCTACATGTAATATATCCTTATTGAACCTAAACCCAAGAAACATTAATTTTATAATATATATATATATATATATATATATATAATATATATATATATATATATATATATATATATATATATATATGTATGTGTATAAATTAATTACAAAATAAAAAAATATACATCAATAAATAAAAATAAAAAAAATATTAAAATATTTTTTGATTTTATTTAAAAAATAAAAAAGAAAGATGTGGCGCAGAAAAAAAATTGTAATTTATTAAAAATTGTACGTTAAATGGTACGAATAATTGTATGTTTATTTAAAAAAAATACAGAAAAAAGTCATCTGATTGTGAAAATTGTTTGTCTTTAAATTTGTGTAGCTAATTGGGTCGGTCAAGACCATCAAACTAAATTAAAAAAAGATATGTGTCTACAAGAATTACGTATATAAAACTCAGCCTAAAAATGCTGTAAGATAACTGATAAAGTATTTTGGCAATAAACTAACGGCAATATTTAAAAAAAAAGCTTGTGGAATAGACGACGGAGATTATAATATTGAGAAGAATTGTGGGATTCGCGATGAAAAACTGAAAGAGAAGTGAAGGCATAAGAAGAAAATGTAACTTATAGAGCTGAAGAGCTGTGAATAGGCCAGGCAAGTTGCCAAAATAGCAAGAGATAAATCAACAAATAGTAAAAGAACTGTCGACTTTCCGTATCAATCCGCTAATAAACATAAAAAATTCATACTTATTACATACAAAAGTGGGCAAATTCACTACTGTTCGTAAATCTCTTTTTAAAACGATTTCAAAGTACCAAACTGTAATTCTCAATACAATTAATTGTGATTTAACCTAATATAAAACCCATTACACTTAGACAATTGACTATATTTGGTGCAACTCAGGATAAACAATGAAATTCAGCGAAGTTCTTGTTACTTATCTTTTGATTTTTTTATCATAAACAAATTTAATATTTTTCCATGAGTAAAAATAAACAATACAAACACCACTAGTAATGGCCACTAAAGGCGAGAAGGTAGATGGCGCCGCAGTCACGCACGGAGCTAATAAAAATCTGGATATTGCGTTATTTAAATTTTAGTTTTTTACTATTTTTGCTTAATAAACCTTACGGTTTAATCACAAATGGATTTTTATTGGTAATTAACAATATAATAAATATGTAAAACAGTTATTAAAAACGGGTTTTGACATTTAAATCTTACGGGCCTGTGCAATTAAAAAAACATATATTTTTTGTCTTTTTGAGGAATTATACCATACAAAAACTTAAATTATAATACTGACATTTCTTAATTGGTGTCGTCAGACCTTCACAAAGGATATTGCCTAACGGTTATTTCCCAAAGACAAAAAGTTCATGAATAATAAACTCAAATTAGCAAAAAATATGCAGTTAGCAACTGTGGTAAGAGTAATGCTTGTTTTTTGGTGCAGTAAATGCAATAGGTATAGGTATTTACGAATACGATTTATTTTTGCACTCCTTAGAGTACTGGCACAATAAAATATATATGGAATATGTAACAATAAAACACTGAAAACTTTGTTTTCAAACTTCCACAAAATTTATTTTAAATATTATCACTACAGCTGTTTCGGCTAATTGCCTTCCTCAAGTGATCTATTTTGGCTTGAGTTTACAAATTTATAGTCTCTAATGAAATAGGTTGAGGAGGGGAGAACTGTTTGTCTCAAGTTGGTCATTCGGAATTATATCTGTGTTTTTTAATTTGTTGATTTCCATAGCTTCTAACAAAGATAGATTACGGCCTTTATTTTGAATGTGAAGAATTTTAAATTTGTCATTAAAAGAATGATTATGATCTAGAAGGTGAAGTGCGTATGTCGAATCTGTTTTTCTATTCTTGAAAGCCCTTTTATGTTCTGCTATTCATTTATCAAAGTTTCTACCAGTTTGACCGATGTAAGTTTTTGGGCAGTCGCCACATTGAAGTTTGTACACACCACTATTTACGTGTTTTTTTATTTTGGCTCTTGTTATTTTTAATATATTTGCCTAGGTTGTTATTTGTTCGGAAAGCTGGTGTTATTCCTTTCTTTTTTATGTGTTTGGCAATTTTTGTTGTTATTTTGCCTGTATATGTAATCGAGCAGAAGGTACTGGGTTTTTTCTCTGGTGGTGGAAATACTAATTTCTGGGCTTTCTTGTGTAGTTTTTGATTTAACATTTTATTAATTGTTTGTTCGTTGTATCCGTTGTTTACTGCTATTTGCTTAATTATATTTAATTCTGTCTCAAAGTTGTATTTTGACATCGGAATTTCTGTTAATCTATGTAACATACTATGATAAGCTGCCAGTTTATGTTGTCCGATGTCAAAATACAACTTTGAGACATAATTAAATATAATTAAGCAAATAGCAGTAAACAACGGATACAACGAACAAACAATTAATAAAATGTTAAATCAAAAACTACACAAGAAAGCCCTGAAATTAGTATTTCCACCACCAGAGAAAAAACCCAGTACCTTCTGCTCGATTACATATACAGGCAAAATAACAGGTATTTTTCCTTGCATGATATTTTGTAGCAACCTATATTTGGGACCTCTCATTACATGTCCGAAATATTCCAGCTTTCTCTGCTTGATGCTTTTTATGGTCTCAGTAGTCTTGCTGAGACGTTCTAGTATTGTGAAGTTTCAAATCTTCTCCACTCAGGAAACTTTTAGAATTATTCTATAGCACCACTGTTCGAAAGCCTCAAGGCGCTTTAAATCGATTTTATTCACAGTCCAGGACTCGACAGCATAAAGTAAGACCGAGAACACGTAGCAGCGAAGTAGGCGGATCCTTAATGCCAGTTTTAGGTCTCTGTTACATAACACCTTGGACATCCTTTTAAAAGCAGCTCTAGCCTGCTCTATCCTGGATCTAATTTCGCCGTGACTTTCTGCGTTACAATTTAATTGCTGTCCAAGGTAATGTCCAAATCCATACTACTATAATGGATGTGAGACATGGGTGCTGTCTAATAGTCTAATACAGTTGAAAACAGACAATTGGTATTCAAAATTAAAATACTGAAAAAAATATTAGGCTCAATAAATGATAACGAAACAAAGCTGAGATAGCTGAAGACAGATATATAGTTACTGCAATATAATTCAGATACCTACAGTGGGCATGGCACCTGATCAAAGCAAAAGAAGGCTACTCTGCACAATGTACCGTATGCTTGAAAATCTAGGAAACTAGACAAAGAGGTGGACCAAGACTCTTCTTCTTCAAGTTCCACTCCTATCGTAGATTGGAAATCATTTTGGCAATTATAATTTTATTGGTTACTCGCCTGAATAGTTCAATTGAACTGCATCCAAACCATTCACGGAGATTGCGTAGCCACGAGATTTTACGTCTTCCTACGCTTCTTCTACCTTTAATTTTACCCTGCATTATATTCCTTAGTAGTTCGTACTTTTCACCTCTCATGATGTGCCCCAAGTATTCCAATTTCCTGATTTTTATGGAATTTAAAACTTCGCATTGTTTTCCTAGTTGTTCGAGAACTTGTTCGTTTGTTTTGCGATCCATCCATGATATTTTCAAAATACGTCGGTAACACCACATTTCGAATGCTTCTATGTTTTTAATGCTGGATTTTTCAAGTATCCAAGCTTCAACTTCATACAAAAGGGTAGAGAAAATATAACATCGAAGCATTCTTATCCGGAGCGATATATTGATATCGCGATTACAAAAATATTAATCAGGAGCTAGAAAAATTGATGTAATAAACTGACACCAAGTTGAAAATAATAGGACTGAATAGAGAAGAAGGTCGACGCTCAACTATAGCTGTAGCACCAATGACGATCACACCCTCTTGCAACTTTATTACTATATTATGTAGACGTAAGAAAGCGATTTAAAGAGCAAAAGGATGCAATACTTGATATTAGTTTTATAAATTTACCAGTCCTTCTATAAAAACGCACATTCAACATTTATAATAAACACATCTGTTTACCAACATCGTAATAATTACCCTCATTACGGTGCATTTAAACGAAACAAGAAATTTTCCGAGTAAACAAAACAAAACTGACTGAAAAAGTTAAATATTTCTTTAATTCGCCACACTTTTTGCTCCGTTGATTTCTCCATTACAAACATTAGAGATATTTTTTTACATTTATATATAATTATATTTAGCAACAATAATATTAAACAACTACATCATCCGCCGCTTCTCTAATGTAGTTTATTGCAACAAATGAAGTATAAAAAATATCGAGAGTGTACTAGAGTTGTTAGCGAAAGAAGAAACAGAGCCGGTATATTGTAACTGTTATCCAAGTATGATATTTGAACAGGATTGAACAAAATTACATAGTTTTAAAATTAGGATTATTAATATAGCTTAGAGGACATTAGACGAGGGTCTTCTTCTTCTTCCAATGACGCTACAACCATTTGTGAGTCTTGGCCTACTTAACAATGTTCTTCCATTCTGCCCTTTCGGATACTTTCCTTCGCCACTGCCTGATCTTTATGGTTTTAAGATCCCTCTGCATTAGAAGAAGGTATCGATCTGTATATATGTATAGAAGGTATCGATCTGCCTTGTCTCTGTTTTGTACATAATTGTTTTAACCCTTTACTGCATGATTTTTTATTTTTTGTTACAAAAAATTTACAGACTGGATTTTCGTTATTTTTGTGGCAAAAAAATAATAAAAAAAATTCTGAGCAACTATATATTGTAAAAATATAAGTGTTGTTTATAAACAACATTATGCAAATAACGATATACTCAAAACAATATTTAGGAGCAATGAAAATTTTTGAAATAGTTCTTCGTTTTAGTGAAACAAAGTGCTACACCATACTCTTAGCAGAACACCATGTGTATAGCTATTGCACTGATGAAATAGTCACCTTATTTGTTTTTCGGACCATACAGAACCTTAATTTGAACATTCTTTACTGGCATGACCTATGCTGGGCCCTTTCTCTTTTTTAGTTGTAGCACCTCTTCAGTTTTACTTGCTGAAAGTCTCCCCCTCTTTCAATCGTGAATCGATCTTTGTCCTGCATAATACTTCTGCCAGTTGTGTTCTAAAGTGAGACTATGTGACTTTAGGCTTCGCACCAGTTCTATGTTCAACTGAATTCTTGTAAAGAATCCAACTATTAGCAACTGTTAATGGTAAAATATTCTAAAATACCATTTTTTACTTTTTAGAATAATTATATTCTGTCCACAATATAATTTGATTTTACCCAGTCGGTCGATATTGGCAACTTTTTTTATTTTCTTTTCTTTTTTGTCATATCTCTAATCATGTCTCTAAAACATCCACAGCTTAATGTTTTGTTAAAGCGCAAAACGGTATTTTCCTTCTTGTTTGTCAAACAAAATTTTTAAATATTTTGCATATCAAGAAAAATATATTTCAAGGCGTAATGAAAAATTATCTTATGACGGGTCAATCACCATCGGAAAAAAGAGGAGGAGACTGAATCAGCTTTAAGTTTAAAACTAGAAAATAGTAGGTGATGAATTTTATTAAAAAATTCAAATGTGTAGAAGCTCACTACACAAGAAGCGTAACAACTATTAGGCGATATCTTTCATCCGAGTTAAATATAAAAAAATGAAAAGGATGTATATTGACGAAGTAACAGACAATCTAAAAGTTAAAGATTATTATTTTCGAAATATTTTTAACAAATACTTCAACTTTTGGTTTGGAACACCACTAACGAATGTATGTTCTACTTGTTTGTCATTTGATGAGCAAATTAAAGTTAAAACAAATAATGCACATAAAAAAAGACCTATTTATCAACAAACGCGTTTATACACTAAGAGCAAAGGTTTCTTATTCACTACTACGAGAGACTAAAGATGATTTTATTACAACAAGCTTTGACTGTCAAAAAAATCAAGTACTGCCAAAGGTCCTGGATCAAAACACTTACTATAGCCGACAGTTGTATATTTATAACCTTTGCTTTGAACAAGGATCGTCAAAAAATAAGCAAACCAAAGAAAAAACTTTCATGTATACATGGGCCAAAAATAAGTTTCATAAAGGATCCAGTGAGGTAAGTTTCGCTTTATTTCATTGACTTAATGAAACAAATTTGAAAGGCATTAAAACTTTGAGATTGGTCTCCGATGGATGCGGTGGTCAAAATAAAAATAACATTATAGTCGCTACATGCGCTAGATGGTTTTTGGATGCCCGACAAAATTTACATTATATTGAACTTATATACCCAGTCACAATATATCACTCATTTCTTCCTAGCGATCGCGTTTTTGGGAGAATCGAACAAGTGTTGAAGAAAATAGAAATTATTACCAGGCCAGAGCAATACAATGAGGTATTCAGTCAATTTGGCAAAGTAATTCGTATGGGAAAAAATTTTGAAATTGCTAATTGGAAAGAAGAGGAGAGTAGAATGTTAAAAGCTACTGCCTCTTGGCACTTTAAGTTTTCCATTATTAAACGTATTATTTTAACCAAGACTAAAAATGAATTAAACGATTTGGTATGGCGAGAGTCTCACTGTCGAAGCGATATTGGTAAACCAAAAAGTGTTTTTAAGGAGTGCAAAAATTTCAGGATGATTAATTCTGATATTATTGAATTGGGGGTTATTAAAGTTAACCCCTTCAAACTTCGGGATGTTAATAAACTCCTAACAAACATTTTGGAGAAGAGTGTAAAAACTTGAAAACTTTGAAAAAAAAAGAAAATCTTGAGTTTTACCATAAACACGAATAATGATATGCTAGAAAACATTATTGATTCTGTAGAAAATGGAAGAGATATTGAACATATGGAAGGAGAAGCTGATGCTTGTAATGAAATTTCAGATTTATTTGTTTAAAACTTTTTTTTACATAAATATTTGTTTTCAGATTTTTCAATAAAAATTTAGTTTAAAGGAAGATGTGAGTTTTTTTGCATTCATATATATTATAGCGTTTTCTGTTGCAAAATCGGCAATCTCCAAGTGTTTGAAGCAAAACCAGAAATCTCCAAACTCAAATTGTTAATTACTTACAATTTAATTAAATAATTGGTAAAAATAAATTTTTATTAAAAAATTCTATTTCCTGAAAAATTTGTCAATGTGAAGATAGCTGGTTTTGCTTCTTGACCCCACATTATATATATATATATATATATATATATATATATATATATATATATATATATATATATATATATATAATATAAAATTAATGTTTCTTGGGTTTAGGTTCAATAAAAATATGTTACATGTGGAACTAGATTTTATTTTCCATTGCAATCAATCAACGTTTCGGCAGGAAACCCTTGCCTTTGTCAAGATTCTAAAGTGTGTATATATATATATATAAGGACAAACAGATATTTTTAAAATATGTATATATATATATGACTTACCAAAACGTAAAACGTGACACAGGCATTAACGAACTGACATTATAAAAGTTGATATCTGATATCTCATTGTTTACTGTCATTAGTATATAATTATTTTTATATGAGCGTATCGTTGATGTTTTCGAAAAAGGTAAGGTGGAGATATGTTAAGCCTTTAAGAGCTTTTTTATGATGTTATATTATTATTGTTTAAATCAGATTGACATATATTTTATTTAGGTTTTGTGTATCTTTTTTGTCATTTATTGCGTTGGTGTTTCTTTTTATTTCTATTGATTCGTATATCTCCCTCTTCTTTTTGTTTTTTTCTGTTTTTAAAATTCTGATGTTTTCAAAATCAAATTTATGCTTCTTCCCGCTTTCATGTTTTGTGAGCGCAGTGACGTTGTTCTTGTCGTATTTGTGAGAACGAATTCTGGATTGAAGCAGTTGACTGGTTTGACCGATGTAGACACCTTCACAGTTTGTACATGGTATCTCGTAAACAACATGTGATTTTTTAAGTTTTGGAGTTTTGTTTTTAGTTTTGTGAAATATTTATTTAAGAGATTGTTGCCTTTGTGGGCCACTGTTATGCTATGTTTGGCTAAAAGATTGGTTAGTTGTTCAGATAAACCTTTTATATATGGAAGAGTTGTATAAGTGGTTTTGATACTGTTGGGTTTGTTGTTAGTTGTATTGTTATAAAATTTATTGAGTCTTGATTTGAAAATAGTTTCGATTAGATGTTCGGGATATGCATTCTTTAGAAGGGCATTTTTTGCTTTTTTTATTGCAGTTGGTCTGTATTCTGGATATGTTAGTTTTATAGATTTATCAGCGAGACTTATAATTACAGACTTCTTATGGGAAAATGGATGATGGGAATTGTAGTTAAGATATCGTGAAGACCATGTTTCTTTTGTAAACCACATAGTTTTAACTGTATTGTTAATGCGATGTAAGGTGACATCCAGAAAGTTTATTTTATTATTTTGTTCAATTTCTATAGTGAACTTTAATTTTGGATGGTAACTGTTAAAAATATCTAAAATTTCGGTTGTTTTATTTGTTGGAATAGCACAGACACAGTCATCGATATAGCGGTAGAAGAAAGGTACATTAAAATCTAAGTGACTCATGACAGATTCTTCTAAGTCTTCCAGAACCAGCTGGGCAATGACACTAGAGATACTTGCACCCATTGCGCATCCATCTATTTGTTGGTATATTTCGTCTTTATATAAAAAGTATGTTGAGTTTAACGTTAACTCTACAGATGATTGGAATTCTTGCAATGGGATGTTAGTGTATTCTTTTATGTCATTCCACTTCTTTTTAATGATGTCAGTGGCAAGTTTTATTGGAATGTTAGTGTATAGTGAAATGACATCTAAAGAGATTAATTTATAGTTATCCGGTACGTGAATGTTTTTAATTTTAGAAATAAGATCACTGGAATCTTTAATGTAATAAGGATTTTTATTGATGACATTAGAGATAATGTTTTTCAAGAACTTTGAAAGATTTTCGAAGGGTGACTGAATGCAGGAAACGATAGGACGTAGAGGTATGTTCTCCTTGTGTGTTTTAGGTAAACCATAAATTTTTGGTGAATAGCGTTGTGTATCTTAAGTGATTTTGCTGTATTTGGTGATATATATCCACTTTTGTCCCATCTGTCAATAAGAGCATTATTTCTTTTTTGGAAGATATTGGTAGGATCATTTCTAAGTTTATGATATATGGTGTCATCTTTTAAAAGATCATTCATTTTATTGTCGTAATCATTAGATTCCATAATAACGGTTTTGTTAGTTTTATCAGGCTTTAATACAACTACATTAGGATTTTCCCTCAAAAAGGCTTTTGTCTTTTGAATTTTTTTATGTAATTCTTTGTTTTCAAATGAATATTTATTTTTGTTTCTAAAATTGGATAAGATATTACAGCACTTTGTTCTTATTTGATGTTGTGAAGTTTCAAACTTAAAAAATCACATGTTGTTTACGAGATACCATGTACAAACTGTGAAGGTGTCTATATCGGTCAAACCAGTCAACTGCTTCAATCCAGAATTCGTTCTCACAAATACGACAAGAACAACGTCACTGCGCTCACAAAACATGAAAGCGGGAAGAAGCATAAATTTGATTTTGAAAACATCAGAATTTTAAAAACAGAAAAAAACAAAAAGAAGAGGGAGATATACGAATCAATAGAAATAAAAAGAAACACCAACGCAATAAATGACAAAAAAGATACACAAAACCTAAATAAAATATATGTCAATCTGATTTAAACAATAATAATATAACATCATAAAAAGCTCTTAAAGGCATAACATATCTCCACCTTACCTTTTTCGAAAACATCAACGATACGCTCATATAAAAAATCAACTTTTATAATGTCAGTTCGTTAATGCCTGTGTCACGTTTTACGTTTTGGTAAGTCATATATATATACATATTTTAAAATATCTGTTTGTCCTTATATATATACACATTTTAGAATCTTGACAAAGGCAAGGGTTTCCTGCCGAAACGTTGATTGATTGCAATGGAAAATAAAATCTAGTTCCACATGTAACATATTTTTATTGAACCTAAACCCAAGAAACATTAATTTTATATTAAATATAATACGGTTCAAGAAACTCAAAACTACACTATATATATATATATATATATATATATATATATATATATATATATATATATTATATATATATATATATATTATATATATATATTATATATATATATATATATATATATATATATAATTTGAACAGGCGTCAGATATTACTTGTTCATCAACACCTCTACAAATAAAGATTAAAAAATATTGAGAGAGTAGTAACAGTGGCATAGTGGGGGCCTTAAACTAGCCAGTATACAGTCGCTGATTCTTGTTCAATTCCAACATACGCGAAATTGAAGTGAAAGACTGCTAAGGTGAAATTGAAACGGTTACGGGGGACTGTACAATTATCGGTTTTAGTGTTAAATTTTTTTGAGAGAAAATGGCCAGTTTTTGGGCCATTTTTGTTTTTGGAGTTGCATTTACACTTATAGGTAAGTCGGTTTTTTCATTATTTTTTCTAGTATTAAAAATGTCTTTACCAATACATTCAAAATTTATAATTTATGTCTGAGAAAAATAAAATTTTGCCAGTTTTTGTATTAAAATTCTTTTCAGTCAGCCGCATGTTATTGCAGTTCCGAGGTTCTTGCCTCTTATCAAACATACCTGTACGTGGTTGGATATCAATTCAAATACTTCGAAAATATGATCATTGAATAACTTTCGAACGCAATAAAAGCAGAAGATGTGAACTGCTACTTCTCTTTTTTTTCATTTTAAATTTTTTTTATTTTTCCTTTAATCATTTCTATATGTTTTGTTTTTCTTGTTCGAATACTGGTGCACCCATATATCCGTCCAATTTACTTCATTTTTTTCGATATTTCATTCTTTCTTTCTAACACTTTTCCCTTTACATTTGTATTTAAACGTACATATACTTTTCTGTCATCCCGTCTACTAATATAACCTATTAAAACATATTGTCTTCCATCAAAGCCGGAATATGTTATGACCACTATTGTGGATATTCTCTTTTTCTCTTATTTTCCCATTCTTAACATTTTTCCTACATTACATATGGTTTTATTTATTCGCTCGTTTACAATCGCCACTTTGACGACTGTTGTTTTGTTTATTTTTGCAGCTTATCTTTATAAGGAAATTATCCAAATTTTTGTCTTAAACTTCAAACATAAACCCGTTCAGATTCTGTAACCAAGACCAGCTATTAAATTTTGAGAACCTCTTAGTTGATTCGTAAACTTAAGCCCTTAAAAAATCCACGATTACTCTAAGAATACAATAAGATATATTAATACGAGAGAGTTTTTATTTGAAAAACATTTTTTTATAATAAGACCACACTTTTCAATTCTTTAAAATTCAAAAAATCCTAATTTTTGTCTTTAAAAATTTAGTTTAACGATTTTAGTAATTTTCAAAATTTGTTAAATAAGTACATTATAATGTAGAATTTATTCATCCTTTACATTTTCAATATTATCTTGTATTTATGTTTAATTAATTTATTTTGATTATCATTGGATTTCATTATAATGGATTTAAAAAACTAAAAATTTCTCCTCGACAGGGAATCGAACTCCAGTCATTCCCGTGAGAAGTAAAATTAGCCATATCGATCCAGTCGTTCTCGAGTTTAGTAAAAAAAATAAACTGACGTTTGTTTAAACGACATTTTATTTTTATAATAAATGTATATGTATGTATTTTATGTATATTACTACATACCGCAAGGTTATTGGCCTCTACAGCTTCTATTATTTGTTTGTTGGAATAACTCTACTATCCTTTAGAGTTTCTTTTGTAGTTGAGGAAAGACAAGATAGTCAAACGACGACAGATCTGGTGAATCAGGTGGGAGTTTGAGTAGTCATCATCATTTTCATTGGCACTACAGCCCTTTATGAGCTAAAGCCTTATTTAGAGCATTCCCCCATACGATCCTATTTCTAGCAACTCTTCTTCATCCTTTGACTTCGATGAATTTTAAGTGGTCTTTTAAGTTGTTCAGGTATCCAAGTTTCGGTCTATATCTAGAAGGTCGTTCCAGTGGTCCTCTTGGGTCGAATACTTTTTTCAACGTCGTATCTCTTCTGACTACATATCCAATCCGTTTGAGGAGTGCTACGTTAATGAATTTCACAACGTCAACTTCCTCGGGGCTTCTATATAACTTGTTGTTGCCGTTTTATCGTCCATAAATTCTTCTTAGAAACCTTTACTTAAATAACAGAGTATTTTTATTTCTTTGTTTCGTATTCCATATCCTCTTCCTTTGTTAACGCTTTAGATGATTTTATCCATGATCAAATTAAAAAGCATGGGGCTCAATGAATTTCCTTGTGTTATTCCGCTGCCTATTTCTATAGGTTCTGTAAGTGGTCCATTTTGTTATTTTGGTAGATGTCTTCGATAGTTTTTATAATATTTAGGAGAACGTTTCTATTATACAGAAGATAGATTGCATCTTTGTGTCTTACTTTGTCAGAACTACAGCAGCTACATCAGGGTATACATTAGATATTGAAACAATGGGATATGCGCCTTAATTGTAGTGGTAATTATTTGTAGATATATTTGCCAATCATTTTTTTTGGACCAAAGATTAGTTACAAATTTAAAGGTTGTTTAGTAGGGACTGTAAGGCGTTTGTTCTAGAACATATCATTGCATACTCTTACACAAATCTTTTGTGTACAATAAGCCAGCTGGTTGCAGTACGACGGCAGTACGACGGAAACAAAAAATTTCCACGAAAAATAATTCATCTTGAACAGTATAATCCACTTAGGTTAAGCATGTTATGCAGAAAAATAACACCATACAAGATTTCTAGGATATTTAGTTTTAAATTTCTCTATAGCATACTCTTCATTTAATTCTGCTTAAAAATAATATTACCAATTTTAGGTAAATAATAAATATTTCAATGCATTCATTGGCTGTTTTATAGACTTCTTCTTTAGCTTCCCTATTACGGTTTATTTCTTCATAAAAGTTTCTCATGTCTATTGCCTTTCTGGTGGTTTTTGGTCTTCCCAGCTTTCGTCTCTCTTGAAATTTCTAATTCGATGCTGGTGTCGTCAGCTTTTCCATTATTTAGACTACGTATTCATATCATTTGAGTTGTTGTTTGTCCACGTTCTATAATTGCACTTTCTTTCCCTGTCTGAATATATGTGCCATCATATACTATTATCATCTCTTAAAATCAGATCTATTGTTTATTCTCCTAGGCACAGATATTTTGTTTCGTTTAAGTTCAGTGTCAGTGCTAACTTTTGATATTGCTCTTTTAGCTTTCTCACTATGTCTGAGCCATCCTTGTCCTCCGTCAAAATATTTTAATCATACAGAAATAAGGTCTACTCATTTCATACGATTTTTTTCATTTTATTAGTTCAGATTAGTTAGTATTTTAATTTTAATGTAGTGTATATGTACATTTTTGTAATACCTTTAACTAACGTATTATTTATAGTTGTCCTTTTTATTATTTCTCATAGTTTCATCATCGGAACATTCTTATATGCTTTCTGTAGTTCTATAAACGTTAGGTGAAGTCTTCTTGCTGTATTCACTTTCTTTACAAATATCTATTTTAAAGTCAATAAATGATCCACATATGATCGACCTGATCTGAACCTACGATAGCATTTTGCTTGTTTATATTCATCTTCAGTTATTTCTTTTATAGCTTTCGCATGCAATCTGTTAACCTGTCCTGGCCTTTGACTGTTTTCAAATTACGCCATATTAAATAAATTTCCGGTTTTTAAATGTTATGTACAGTTTTTATAGTTAAAACTTTTTCTTAATTTGCATTTTAATTAATACTGGTTTTGTTTTACGAAACTGGCGCCAAAAATTGTCATTTTACTATTGTAATAGTTGAGCAGCAGCATATTTTTTGTTGCGCGTCTTGAACAAAAAGCGTCAAAGCTGCAAAATCATGTCATAGATGAAGGAACAGGTAGTGGGTAGAAAATTTATTATCTGCATGCCGTGTGTTTCTTCTGGTTGATTTCGGTAACCTTGATATGTATCACGTTTAGCATTGATAAAGAAGGTGTGTTTATAATTGCAATAAATAGGCATTTTATACCTATACAATGAATAAAATAGAGACGGCCTTGAATGAGAGATTATACTAGACTTTTTGTAGCTTATAGTTATTTTTATATCATTCGGAATATGCAATAAGAAATCAGAAAATCTAGAATCAAAATTTCTAGAGAATATTTTACTAGCAATGTCAGTTTTTTCGTTATTGAATATATATGTATAATTAAACTAAGTTATAATAAAAACATAAAATTTAAGTCAACTTACTTGGATATTTCTTTTTAAGATTGATTAACAGACCAATAATAACGCAGGCCGACAAGCCTGAGACCTTGAAAACAAAGAATACTTTTCCGAAAGTTTTTAGTGCGCTGAATACAAATCTGAGCTCAAAATTGCCAAATTGGTCAGATTTTGATTATAATTATATTTATGGATTGTAGGTTTTTTAACACAAACCACAATTCATTGGAAAAGAAAACAGGCGAAGGCAATGCAGATCCCCACAACAAGAAATAAAAATAACAGATAGGGAAATGAGGACGGCCATAAAAGCAATGAAAAATAAGAAAGCACCGGGTTCTGAAGGCATCTCACCTGAGCTTATAAAAAACGTCTCAAAAAAATTATATTGGTCAACCTGTCAAATTAGAAAAAGAAACAGGGACTGCTTTACGTCAGTTTTCTCAGTCTTGTATTTCAGCAGCAGATTGTATGGCAGCAGTCAGTATATTTGTATTATAGGTCTATGATTATATTACGATAGTAGATCAGTAAGCAGGGGGACTGGATCACTTTGGTAACCTGTTCATCGGGGTCTCCTATGTGAAGGTATCGATGGCCTAGGTTGACCTTGGGGGTGTACAAGAAGTACAAGAAGTGATCGACAATGACCAGAGGGCTGTAAGAAGAGGTAACTTATCTCTAGATGTCTTCTTCAGCTATCCTCTAATCATTTTCGATCACTTCATCAGGACAGGTAATTACACAGTTCAGACAGGTAAGGTGACAAAGGAACAAGTGAGGCAGGTGAGATGACAATTTTTTGGCAAAGAAGAAGAGATCTAGAGGTAAACGACTATCATTCTTACGACCTTCTGATCATTATCAATCACGTCTTCGGGAAATAAGAAAACATCTAGAGATAAGTGATTTCTTACAACCCTCTGGTTATTGTCGATCACTTCTTATAGCTCTTATACACTCTCAATATCAACCTAGGCCATTGGTACCTTCACATCGGAGACCATGATAAACAGATTACCAAAGCGATCCAGCCCCCTACTTACACGTCTACTTACGATATTATATAATACGAAAAACTGCAAAAACCACAACTTTGAACCTTTAGGTTAGGATATCTCAGAAACACCCGGAGCCAGTTTGGCAATTTGGTGCTCAGATTCGGATTCAGCGTACAAAAAATCTTCTTCAAAGTATATTCTGATCTGTACTAGCTTTTCTCTGGTCATGGAATAATTCATCGATGTACTTTTTCCATCGTCGTAATTTTTGTTCTGTCTCCAATATAATATTTCCATTTTTGTCGAGCAATATATTTGAGTTTCTTCTATTTTCTACTCCGGCTAGTTTTTTGACTTTTTTATGTAGATTAAAGTTGTCATATATGTTTTGTAGCTCTTCTATTTCTTTACATTTTTCAGAAAAGTAGGTTTCTTTAGTCTCCCTAATTTTTCTTCTTATTTGGTTTTGAAACTGTTTATAGCGGATCGTAGTGATGGTTTTGTTTTTTCTCCTTTCATTCATTAACTCTAAATTTCCTCGGTCATCCACTCTTTTTTCTTACATTTGGTTGTTGTAATTACTTTTTTACTTGGCTCCAATGGAAAGGTTTTAAAAAAATTGCCACTGCTGCTCTACGTTGCAATTATTTCTTGGGTTTCTATCTAGATTTGTGTTGATTTTGTGTTTCAGATTATCTTTTGTTTCTTCTGACTTTAGTTTCTGTATATTAAGTTTGTTGTTGCGGCTCTTTTGTATTTTTTTGTAGTTGAAGTTGAAACCTAGCAATAAGAAGACTGTAATCAGAGGATACGTGTGCGTCTGGATATGCCTTTACTGCCTGAATTGAGTTTCGATATCTGCGTTTTATTAGGATGTAGTCAATTTGATTTCTGAAGATTTCGTTGTCTTTGTCAGCTGGCGATTTCCTTGTATAAAGGCGTCGCTTAGGTAATTTAAAAAATGTATTTGCGGCTATAACATTATGCTTCTGGCATAATTCTATTAGGCGATCTCCTCTGTCGTTTCGTTCACCAAGCCCATATGGCCTACATTAGAGCAGCATTTTCCTTCGCCAATTTTTGCATTGAAATCACCCATGATAACTCTTATATCTCTAGATGCTGTGTAATCTCTAGATGTAATGTTTTTTGACGTTCGCTATAAAAGTTTTCTATTTCTTCTTCATTTTTGTCAGCAGTTATTGCATAAATTTAAATTAAGTTAAACCACACAACTTTAAGATTTTGTCAGCTTCTTTATTATTTAAATTAAAAATACATAACTATGTTTCTGGCGGGTTTCGCTTCATGTTTTTGTACATAATAAACTTTTAGTTTATCTAATGGTCTTGAAAGCTTACTTTTTACCTCTGCACTCCACCAAATTTTAAGTACTTAAAAATAGTTAATTCAGATTATCAATATTTTCTAGAAATTAAGAACAGTGTTACATTCTATATTTTGTGTTAGTTATTAAACATGTTATAAACATCAAGTAATGGCCAATTTTATATACGAATTTAATTTAGTATTTATAAATTTTAAGCATCAAATTGCTACCAAACTGCATCATTTCAATTCTCTGAATGCTCTCTTATAATACATCCGCATTGTACTTGATATATAACCAAAAATTGGAACAAAGCGAACGGCATATCGATTTCCTAGACATAGTAAATAAGAACAAATATCTTAAAAGCATGTTGCTAAACTGCTTGGGACTAGTTTCGAAGCCAACTTCAGAAAATGTATGTCATCGTTCTGTCTAGTACGAGGTAGGCCTGAACTTCATGTTTTAAAGTTACATTCAAAAGTTCAGTTTTAAATTTTTAATGGAATCTGTATTAAACAAAATGCGTTCGGAATGTAATATGTAATAATACAAGGAGAAAAATTTACACAATCAGTTATTATGGTTATTAATACAAATGTCTCCTAATTATATTTGTCAGATGAAAATAAGTTTTAAATATAAAAATTTTTAGAACCGAATTTCTTCCTTTATTCTTGCATGTCAGTGATCCATGACACTTTGAATTACATTGTTTGTTCCTTTGTTCATAGGAACAAAGGAACATCACTTTGATGCCTGATGTCAAGTGTATGACCTGTGTTATGTATGATCCTGTTGTGTTAGCATCCATGCTTCAGAGCCATATGTAAATATATACCTTACAATCATATTTTTTTTCGTATTATTTATTATCCAGATTTAGCCATACGGCTCACACTCTCTTTAAGGGGAAAATTCACTCAACCCAGATACCTACGGTATCAAAAGGATTGAGCTCTGGTGGGATTCTTTTCGCGTCTAGGTGACTTGGTTTGTCGGTCTATCTCCCAAAAATTTTCGCACGCATCTGAACGTCGTGAATAGCACAGCTTTCTGCATGGTCTTAGAGAGATGTTTATTTCGCCCCGGCTTTTTTATGTTTTCTAGAAAGTTCTTCGTGGCGACTCCAGTAATAATATTTATCGTGTGTCTACTTTCCATTCTCCATTGTCTTCTTATTTGTATTTCCAGATCTGTGTACTCATCGATCTTGTTGTTGTATTTAGCAGTCAGATTATTATTATTAGGTATCGCCACATCGATTAGGGTTTGTTTGTCTCGTTAGTTTATTAACTAATACGAGTTCTGGTCTATTCTGTGCTAGTGTTTTGTACTTGAGTACAGTGTGATCCCAGTATAGCTTATAGTTGTCATTCTCAAACATAGTCTCAGGAACGTATTGTTAATATGAGAGATGGTTTGTTTGGAGAAGTCCCAGTTTAAAAGTTATCTCTTGATAAAGGATCTTCGCTACTGAGTCATGCCGTTTCTTATATTTAGTTGCAGTAAATGCTTGGTAGGTGCCAGTAAGATGTTGGATGGTTTGTTGAGCTTGACATCCATATCGGCATTTGTCGTTTTGAACCTGAGGGTCTTTGACGATATATTTCAGATAATTTTTGGTTGGTATAACCTGATCCTGAATGGCAAGTAATGGACCTTCTGTTTCTTTTAAATGTGTGATCTTCAGGAACATCTTTGCTGATGTCAATCAATAGTTTGACGTTATATTGTAGACATAGTCTTAACTGACTCCATAAGGATGTTGCCCGCATAGAGGTATGTCCATCTAGGTGAGCATTTTCTTGTTCGTAGTAAGATGATTTTATGCTCATTTCTGGTTCCCTCAGTTTATTCAGCGTTGCGTTATCTACTACACAAATCGCGCGATGTAGAGTAGATGTCTTCGCTTGTAATTAAAAATAAGTTCTTAAATTAGTAATCTGCTTTCCTAATTGGTCGATTATATCCATAAGTTCCATGTCGTTCTTTCTACTGCACTTCGAGGATGGTGTTTTGGTGCCTTTGTGAGGTATGTTCGTACTATTCACTGAAAAGTTTCTATATCCATTTTAGTCCATTTAATGCCAAACGAGTACTTAAGCACGAAAAATGCGTAGGTATTTAATGCTTTTACCATTAAAATGTGAACGGAGCAGCTAGCTGATTAACTCAATTTTTAGTTGTTTATGGTCAATTTTCTGCGCTTACTTTACTCCTAGATATTTATACATGCCATTATAACCTATAGCCTTCATGTTTTAGACATCTTGCATATGATATTCTACAGGCTGAATCTTTTCCTTGACTATATTCAAACCATGGTACTTGTCTAGTCCAAAAATCATACTGATATCATTTGAGAAAGTTTCTACAGTTTTTAGCATCTGATAGAAGTAGTTTTGAGTGGAAGTAATTGTTTCAAATCATCCAGATACAACAGATGATTAAGCTTTGTCACTACATTATTATTGTTTTTAATGCTAAAACCTAAGTCAGTGGAGTTCAATAGCTGGGATAGTGGGTTCATCGCTAGGCAGAACCACAATGGACTAAGAGGAATAGGCCGCGATTAATTGCGATATTTTTTGTGTTGATATTATTTTTAACAGTTATTTGGAGGTAAATTTTAGTCTTCCAATCTGTTATTACATATCTTAAGAAGGTCACTTATTATCATCGACTTTATATACTCCTAATATATCTACCAGTCATTCATTCATACAAGAGGTCATAAGTCAAATGCTTTCTTGTAGTCAATAAAAGCAGTAAAAAGGTTCCTTTTTTTTGTGTATGCTGATTTAGAAATGACTGAGTTGTTAATGGTCTGAGGACTGGAAACAATCACTATATACTCCCATACATAAAAAGGGAGCGAAAGATTTATGTAGCAACTATCGCACAATTGCTCTAATTGCGCATTGAAGTAAGATACTCTTACACATAATTCTCGAGGGGATAAATTTTTGTTTTACTACTTAACATTGCGGGGGAACAAGCAGGTTTCGTCATCGGACGTGGGTACTAGAGAACTAACGTGCGGCAGATTGTAGAAAAATCCAGAGAATTCAACATCACAACATATTTGTGCTTCATAGATTATAGTAAAGCTTTCGATTTGGTCAACTGGAGTAAAATGTGGCAGGTTTTGTCTGAAATGGGAGTCCCCAATCATCTGATACTGCTAATTAAAAGCCTGTACAATAACAATTATGCCAGAGTTAGAATAAATGGGGAACTAACCGATAGTTTCAGGGTCACAAAGGGCGTGAGACAAGGCTGCATAGGTATACCGACAAAAGGACGCGGAAAAAAGGACGCATAAAAAAGGACCCGGAAAAAAGGACGCGCGAAAAAAGGACGCGTGGAAAAAAGGACGCGTGGAAAAAAGGACGCGTGGAAAAAAGGACGCATATTATTAATGAAATACTATAAATAGTTTATTTTTATTGACAATAGCAATTACCCCGTTTATCCCCTATATATAATTACAGAAAATGATTCTACCTAACCTAAAATCGGTTACAGTAAAAGTAAAAAGTGAAAAATATTTATATGTAAAAAAGTTGCCTTCAAACACTATATCCAGGCTTAGGACTGGCAGCAGAAGCTGGCGTGTTTACAAGTTTTTTTTTTATTTTTTTTTTAATTTTTTGCTTTTTTTGGAATTTTTTTGTCATTTTATTTTTGATATTAATTTTTTTTGAATTTTTGTTATGTTTGCAACTGAAAATTGTGAGCAATGCCTCTCAAATATTCTAAAGTTGGCCTGTCAGCATAATCGGCAACAATAGCCCTTATCCTGTTTGCTGTATCTTGATATTTTCTTTTGCGTGGAGGTACATTGCCCGAAATGTACTGGTCTATTTTCAAAACATTTAAATCATATTCTTTTTTTAGAGAATTAATAAATTTCCAAAAATTCCCATACATAATTCTGATAATATGGAATCTAACCTGTTTCAATACCAGAAATCTTGAATCAACATTATATTAGTATTTATTATTTTACTTAAGATATTTTAGTCCTAAACCTCGATAAAATGTGAGGGCAAGTTTTTTTGCATATATTTATTTTTACTTTTTACTCTAACCGATTTTAGGTTAGGTAGAATCATTTTCTGTAATAACATATGGGGATAAAAAGGGGTAATGGCTAATGTCAATTAAAATAAACTATTTATAGTAATTCATTAATAATATGCGTCCTTTCTTCCACGCGTCCTTTTTTCGCGCGTCCTTTTTTCGCGCGTCCTTTTTTCCGCGTCCTTTGGTCTCGCGTCCTGTTTTCCGCGTCCTTGTGTCGTAGATTCGGCTGCATACTAAGCCCAATTCTATTTAACATCTATGGTGAATGGATAATGCTGAAAGCTACTGAGGACTGGAACGGTGGCATCACCATTGGAGGGTAGAAGATTTGCAACTTGAGATATGCAGATGATACTACTATCCTCGCTAGTTCTGAAGCTGAATTGATTCACCTGCTACAACGAATAGAAGACGTGAGCTTAACGATGGGCCTTAAAATAAACAGAGATAAAACGAGAATCATGATAATTGACAGAGCTAACAACAATCAAAATCATTTGGTCATGATAAACAATATCGCTGTTGTAGATAAATTTGTGTATCTGGGCTCATTAATAACCAACAAAGGAGGCTGTACGGAAGAACTAAAGCGGCGGTTAGCAATCGCAAAAGCGCTATGGCAAAATTAACAAAAATTTGGAAAAAACATGAAATATACTACCGATACAAAAATGAGACTAGTAAGAAGTCTAGTTTGCTGGACCCTTACTGAAAAAGACAAAAAGAACATAAATGTATTTGAGATGTACTGCTGGAGACGAATGCTGAGAATACCATGGGTGGCCCGAAGAACAAATAAATCCATACTGGACCAGCTAAACATAAAGAAAAGACTAAGAACACAAATATCAGAACAAATAATAAGCTATTTTGGACATGTGCTTCGAAGAAATGGTCTTGAAAAACTTACAATCCAGGGAACAGTAGAAGGCAAAAGAAATCGAGGTAGATCTCCCACACGATACACGGAGCATATTGTTGCTACCATTGGCGCTCCATTGTCAGAATGTGCTAGAATATAAACTAAAGGATAAATGGCTAAAGATAGAAAAACGTTGAGGAACATTGGGAAATTTGGCTAATAGCTTCATGATATCACGATACCTGCATCAGGTTAATGACTACAAAGAAGAGTTGTTAATAAGTTATTCATTGTAGCCCATGGAACCCTTAGCGCATCCCTTCTGTTGAGGTTCAATAATATTGTTTAAAGCGCAGTGTTGGTACATACGCTGGGCTACACAGGATGTGACCAATGTACGCAAAGTTAGAAGACAAATTAGGCATTACTTAGTTGGATCTTGGGCATTATTTTGATCCTTCGATATTAAATAAGTTTTTCTTTGAGTTAAAAATGACGGTATTTCCTGCGGTAGAAATAGCATAATTAATTAGTGTTGATAAGCGCTCATGAGCACTCCAAAACTTCTTAAGTCAGAAGTTTTGAACTCCGTCTGATCTAGGAGATTTCCAGTTATACTCTTTAATGATATTAGAGACCTTTCCGTGGAAAATGGTTTATAGAGAGTAGTACGGTAGTGTTGACAGTTGTGCGTCGTATATTCTACCTGTCCAGCATTGGTGTTAATATTACAATACAAATAAGGTCAGAGGAGCGAGCTCCTATAATGGAGAAAATTTTAAAAAATATCATGGTAAAAGTACACAAAACAAAATTGTTAAACACAATAATACAGAGCTATAAATTAAATAGAACATCAACTATATTTTTCAAACTTATTGTTTTCTGTAGTTGTAGATATGGAGTCTTGATCTAAATTTGTAATAGTGGCCTCTTAAACGTTGGCATTGGTTTAAAGTAATTATAGTGTTTAGTATTAATAAATATATTATTATACTACAATTGCGTGCCCCTTTTATATCATGAACTTTCTGGTTTAAATTTTAATTTAAATATCTCCTAGGTTAATTGGGATTTCTATATGCTTCAGTATTATATCCGATATGAAGAACAGTTGGTAGAAATACAATAAATAATCGTAACTACATTATTTAATGAACTCGAATGAACTCTATAAAGACCTTAAACTAAACTAATAATTCGTACGAATGTGGCAATATTCCAATTGAAGATATACCGCAAAGGTAATTATAACAATTTACTACGAAATCGTGGTTATTACGAGCATGTAGTTATGTCTTTCCTTTTTTAATCTTATTCGAATCGATCAAATCACTCGTTTTCCTTGAATACAGTTGCACACTTCTATTCGCGTGGATTAATTTCAATAAAAACCGTAACACCGACAGTTCAATGATACTATTTTACTGCCATAGAATTTATATTACTATAGATAATAACAGTAAGTTATTTCGTTTTTTATATGTAAGTTATGATAAAGTTTCGAATGATAAAGATTCGAAGAAAAATCAGGAAAGCCAAAGAGTTATGGATGCGAGCAAAATGTGAGGAACTAAAAGAATTGCAACGAAAACATGACGAATTTAACACACATAAGAAAATAAAAGAAGTTACAATATGCAAAAGAAATACACCCATAACTAACGAATAATGATGGTCATGCAATATCCCTAGAAGACGAAGTGATGGAGGAATGGGAAAACTACATTACAGCATTATTTAAGGATGATCGAGGATCACTACCTAACTTAAGTGTCACACACCAAGCCGAAAACAACAAAGCCAGTGGACCAGATCAAATATACAGCGAATGGCTAAAATTACTTTCAAATGACAATATAAAAGAACTCACTGTACTTTTCAATCAAATATATGATACCAGTGAAATTCCATCGGACTGGTTAAAATCGATCTTTATTCCTCTACCTAAGAAACCAAACGTTAAGAAATGTAGCGATTGTAGACTCATTAGTTTAATGAGCCATGCCGTTAAAATACTGTTGCATATTCTTCTAAACCGAATTAACAACAAGTGCGAAGAAATAATTAGTCAAGAGCAGTTCGGGTTCCGGAGATGCCTTGGAACTAGAGAAGCACTATTTTCTATGCAAACACTCCTTCAACGATGTTGGGAGGTAAGAAAACCCGTATATATGTGCTTCATTGATTTTGAAAAGGCATTTGATCGAGTTCAGCATACCAGACTAATTACCGCCTTGCAGAGCATCCAACTAGATGAGAAAGACATTAAACTTATTGCCAAACTTTACTGGAACCAAACAGCCATTATTAATACCAACAACAGAGAATCAAAGCCAATCAGTATTGAACGAGGCGTAAGACAAGGCTGTATACTATCTCCCACCCTCTTTAACGTGTATTCTGAGAATCTATTTAGGGAAGCTTTAAAAGATCAAAAAGGAATTATCATAGGAGGAGAAATAATTAACAATATACGGTACGCCGACGATACTGTGATTCTAGCTGAAAACATCGACGATCTGCAGGAGCTAATCAATAGAGTTGACATGGAATGCACAAATTGGGGACTGTCGATAAATATCGATAAAACTAAATACATGGTGACCAGTAAAGCGGATATCGGCGCAACCCAACTAATATTAAACCAACAACCGCTGCAGAGAGTTCAGAGATTCAAATACCTTGGATGTTGGATTACCCAAAATCTAGATCCATCCTTTGAAATTCGATGTAGAATTGAACAGGCAAGAAACTCATTTCAAAAATTTAAGCCTCTATTATCCAAGACAACTCATTAAATTTAGAAATCCGTGAAAACTTTACAAGATGTTACGTGTGGTCTGTACTTTTGTATGGATGTGAAACTTGGACTTTAAACGCCGATATCATGAATAAAATCGAGGCGTTTGAGATGTGGTTGTATCGAAGGATACTAAAAATTCCATGGACTAGCAGAACCAGAAACGAAGAAGTTCTTCGAAGAATGGGACATCAACGAACTCTATTAAATATTATTAAGAGGCGTAAACTAGAATATCTTGGACATATAATCAGAGGACCAAGATATGAGTTCCTTCGGCTAATTCTCAACGGTAAAATCGAAGGAAAGAAATGGATAGGACGGAAGAAACTCTCTTGGTTGAGGAATTTGCGGCAGTGGACAGGTTTGACAGCGGACCAACTGCTACACGTAGCGCAAGACCGAGATCAGTATAACAATATTATAAGCATGGTAGTCGCCGACGTTCCGTAGGGATATGGCACTCTAAGAAGAAGATGATAAAGTATTAAGTTCTTAAATAGAAGGTTTCCTCTTTGAGAAAATTAAACAATAGTATTAAATAATATAAAAAATTTTCAACAATCTTGTTCTGGATCTTGCTCTCGTCTTCCTGTCGCCTTCCATTGCAACATTTTGCTTTGTTGCTTTCATATCATTCTGTCTTTAGATATGTCCATGTCTGACATTTTACCAATCGTACAATATCACGCCCTTCATTCAATTCATTAATCTGGTAGTGTCTTTTGATTCTCCAAGTGCCAGCACTTCTGTTTTCTTTTTCCTTTTTTTTCTCGAATGTCTTGAATTTCTCTTTATCTTTTTTTGTCCCAGGTCTCACATCCATGGTTTACTATGGGTCTAATTAACGTTCTGTAAATAGTTTGTATTTTGATTCTTGTGTCTAATAATGTATATATCAATAGCATAGTATGTACGATTCCCACTGGCAATATAATGTGCATCAATTTCGCTACCTACGACCTTCTCTTGATTAATTTAGGTTCCCAAATATTGTAAAGGCATCCATAATATGGATGGTACAGTTGTTTACTGAGATATTATTTTTATTTCCAGTTATCCTGTTGACTTTTATATATGTTTTTGTGATGACCGCCTCAAAAACTTTGCTGAATTCATATTGTTGATAACCTAAAATATATAAAGAAAATTATCATCATCATCGTCATGCAATCTCTTCTGTGCACTGCTGGACATGATTCTCTTCCATTTTTCGCCACTCTTCAGAGTTCTGTGCGTCCTATTGCCATTTCTTTGATATTCGTTTAATGCTTATTCATTCAGCGTGTTGGTGGTCGTCTTCTGCTGCGTCTGTCTTTTCTTGGGCGCCTGTCAATTAGTTTTCTGGTCCATCTTGTGTCTTTTAGTATTGCTATGTGACCTGCTCAATTCCATTTCAGCTTGGCTATACGTTCGACGACATCAGTGATACCTGTTCTTTTCCTTAGGTCCTGTTTCCTTATTTTGTCTTTTCTTGTCACGGCGAAAATCATCTTTCCATGCGATTTTTCTATTAAGGTTTTTATTATTTGCAGCAACTAAGCCAGCTTGTTCTCGGGGCTGGTAGAGCTCGGCGTAAGCTGATTATTCTATGGTTTTCTATTTTGGTTTATATATACGAGAAAATATTATAATATTTTCTCTTTATAGCTTCTATTACGACTCCATCTCCTACTGGTACTTTGTTGTTTTTCATATTTTTCATTGCGTCTTGGATTTCGCTTAGTATAATCTCTGGCATGAGCTCTGAACCCTGGTTGATGATTTTGCGTGATGCGGCTGCTTCCAAGTTTGTTTGGTGTTCCTTTCACTTGATTATCTAAAACAAGACTGAATGTACCAGCCATAATAACGGAGCTATTACCATTATGTACTGACATCTATTTTCAATTAAGCAATGATTTTTACAAACAAGATTTTGGATTAGCCATGGATTCATTACCTTTATTATTAGCAGATATATTTATTGGATAATTTAAGGGAAATATTGTGTATAAACATGACAAAAAACTCAGAGTATGGTAGATATACGTGGTTGATGTGTTTCTTCATTTGGTCTCATGGATCAGAAGCGCTAAACAATTTTGTATGGGCATTAACTGTAAAGAAGAACCAATCAAATTTAGTTTTTTTTACGACTTTTTTGAAGGATGTAAAGAAATTAATTTTTTGGTAATTTTAACGTTTTAATTAATCGAAAAAGACAGTCAAGATTTGATTTCACGTACAATGCATCTGTGTATCTGCTTATACGTATTTCGCCCTAATAGGGCCTCATCAGAACAGCTGTTCACAGGCGTTCTGAACGTGAAAATAAATCTTTTCTGTCTTAAGAAGCAACTCTAACATGGCTTCGTATAGACGCAAATAGCGGCATCTAATAATAGATTCCGTAAACTAATTTTTGAAACCAAATTCAGATTTTTGCTTTAATCTGTGCCTTCTAAGAATTGCAAGGTTTTAATTAATGTTTAAGCGATGATCCCTTAAAATTAAACTGATATTTTCATGTAAAAATCATTTCTATTCACTTTAAAATTTTATTTGGAAAATGGACCAATTTGAAACCCAATAGAATAATTTTCGTTTAAAATTGTTTTTACGTTGTTTTCAAAACATTTTTCATAATAATTTCCAGAATGTATTAATTAAAAATTAAAAAGCAACAAGAGAATATTTTAACAGCCATATTAAATATAGCTGGTAGGCAAATTTCAATAAATCAGCTATTGGAAAACAAATTATCTCCATCATGAAATACAGTCTTTTAAAAATTATTTTACTTCTTATCACGCCGCCTCTTGTCGAATATTGGGGATCCAATTGGCCTCCCACAATATTGCCAGTGAAATGATCTAAATGTTAAAATTGTTGTTTTATTTTTCTGAAATTCATACTAGTTTATGGCAAATAAGTAGTTTATTGGATTCAAAATATAGATTAATTTGTTTTTTTTTTTTTTAATTTGTTTATAAACTATTGATAAGATGTGCAAAAAATATACGGGTCGATAATTGTTGCAATCATCAATCAGCCTTTATTCTTAAACAGAGGTCTTCCTGGCTGAGTTTTAAAAACTTTAGGATAAGTATTAAAAAAATTGATTGAACTATTAAAGTTATTAGAGGTTGAGCAAATATATTTTTAATAGTTTTAATAATTTTTGTGTTTAATCCATCAGGATCTTTGCTGTTACTTTGCTGTAGTGTTTTCTAAATTCAATAATGGTACTCTTAGGTACAGCAATGGAATCGTTTCTCCCTCACGCATTTTTCTTAATGTATTATTGAATTTATCTTTTTATCTGGTTTATTTTTATTCCACAATTTCGATTTTTTTAACAGAGACATTTATAGAATTTAATAACACATCAATGAGCATTTTGAATTTTAAATTATTGTGAAAATGATTATTATATCAATATTAAAATTGCAATTTAACAAAACCTGGTCCAAATTGAAGAGAGCATCCTTTGTTATTTTTTGTATGGTACCTCCATTACATTTAAGACGTCTTTTTTTTTAGCTGAAAAGTAATAAGAAATCCTACCTATTGCAAAAAATATTCGACATATCTGTGTCTAACTTAGTTGACAAATGGTGGCATAACAAAAATTCTCCAACTTTAGCTATAGCATTTCCTAATGTTTCTTTCTATTTAGAAATCCCAGCTGAAACCAATTTTTTCCAATCTAATTTTAATATTCTTTATTCCCAAACCAAAGTTTATTTCCCTACTTTTGATGATAATAACGCCATTCAACTTCAGAAACAACTTGCCAAATTTGATAATCCATATAGGATTTTCACAGATGGGTCAAAATCCATTTTGGGAGTTGGTTGTGCGGTATATATTCAAAACAATCAAGAACACATTAAGTTTAAAATAAACCAACAATGTTCCATTTATTCCGCAGAACTGTTTGCAATATATCAAGCTCTAGAATGGACTATTGATAAAAGAATGTCTGATCAACAAATAGTAATCATGTCAGATTCAAAATCTGCGCTGTCTCTTTTAGATAATTCGCATAAGCATTTATACAAAAACAGTATTATCGTCAAAATGTTGGAAAATCAACTAAAGCTACTTGAAAGAAATAATTCAGTCGCTTTCATTTGGGTAAAAGGATATGCTGGTATCTCGGGTAACACCAAAGCAGATTATTTTGTTAAAGAAGCGGCTTCAAACGGATTAGAAATTAGCTGGCTCAATAGAAGTGATTTAGTCCCGCTGCGTAAACAAGAATTACAAGAAAACTGAGAAAATGAATGGAATGCTTTTTGTAACAGCAGTAACAACCTTTACACAAAAATTCACCCTGCTTTACCTACTGCGTCTTTTGCTGCAAGAAGTCATCCCAATAGAAGAGTATATTCAATGTTTGTTAGATGCCTTGTTAATCATGCTACTGTGAAAGCCTATCTTCACAGGTTTAATTTAAGTGAAACCGAAATTTGTGATTGTAATGGTAACACTGACGGTATCAATCATTGGATGTTCGGGTGCATATATAATGAAGCTGCTATTAAGTATCTATTGGAAAAACTGATAAAAGAACAAATACCTCTCCCTCAGTGTCAATCTTCCATTTTATATATCTGTCGTTATAATATTAGGTTTAACCAAATTTTTTGGGAATATTTAAAGAGGACTAAAAGAAAAATTTAGGATTGAATGTGTAATGTGAATGTGTAAATCTAGCTTTGTTCCCTCTGTCTATCCTTATGTTATATAGTTACCTTCTAACCGTTGCCTGTCTTGTGCTGTAATAAAGTCGCTTTGAAAGGCACCTTAGCGTGAAAAGTATCTCTATATTATGTAATCCCTTGTGGGTCCTAAATATTGTTGACTAGGACATTGAATGGAACGAATGAATGTATGGTTTTTTATCAAGCTACTAATTCTTGTGACATTGATGTTTACACTATATTTTTAATTTACCTCTATGCGAAGTACTATTTTGTTAACAAATGCAATAGGTCAATACATCATTAACAAATTCAAGTAGTCAAATACATTATCGTGGCTTAATGGATCAAATATCCAAAGCCATTAATTAAATAAAAAAAATCCTTTGTTATTGGTTTATAACAAACTATGGTTGCACCATTTGTGGACAAGAACGTTGTCTGAAAGAAAATACCTCTGTGGTAAGATGCAATAGCAGTTTTAAAAATGATTATGATACCGAACCATTGGCGGGTCTTTTAAGGATTAAAAAAAATTACTTTATAAAAGGTATAATTAAGTTGCTTGAAGAGGTTTAAGACGTCTTCTATGGATGAGTTTATTGATGATGTGATCATATCCGTTATTGACTGCTATTTGTCTGAGGGTATTAAATTCTTTGTCATAGTTTGACATAGATAGTGGAATGGTTTCCAGGCGATAAATGTAACTTTAGAAAGCTGCATATTTTGATTTGAAGAGAATAACATAATCAGTCTGTGTGGGTTTCCTATAGATACTGAAGTCGAAGTACTGACATCCAACTGACACCAAATAAAAGCATAGTAGGTTAGGGCGAAGATTAATCTGTTCTGGGTTATTGACTAGATGACTAGTGTTTTTAATTAAGAAACGGGGGGTAAAGTTCGTCATGTTGTTAATGAGTATTAGTATATATTTTAATAAAATGAAAACGGAAGTGTTTATGAAACTAACAACTGGACGAATAGGAATGTCCTCTTTATGTATCTTACTTAAACCATACAATCGGGGTGTTAAAGGGGGTTGAAAAATTCTGTGTTGTTTAATATTTTCTTTTAATTTATTTATGAACTTATAAACTTTTTTAAGGGATCTATTGGGACTAAGGTGAAGTTGATATTTGAGAGGAAAGTCATTATAAGAGGTTTGATCTAAGATCACTAGACAGTTTTGCTTATCAGCTTTTCTGATGATTATTATACCTTTTATAAAGGAATTTTTTAATACAATTTTTGTGATACATGGTACACAGTAGGAATTTAGTTTCCTTGTGAATTTTAAAGATTAGTTTTGCAAAAAATATTTAGTTAAACCTAAGAAACAACTGTTTGGTTTATTTTCCGAACAATTTACAAAGTTAAAACTAATTGTTCAAGGTTGTTCATAAGATCGCTCACTTTTTATACCAGTTCTGTAATGGTTATAATCGTGTAAGCAGTTATTGCGCTGCACAGTAAATTACTTTAATTATTTACAATCTGAAGATGACATAATAAGTGAACATATTTACCTACTTTAAAAGTTCATTCCAAAAGTAATCATTTAAGACAGTTTATCATCTAACACACTTTCACTATCTACTGGTATAGAAGTGATTAATATTTTTGGAATATACAAGGTGTACAACATAAGATCAATTAAGAACTAAACAAATATATAGGAAATAACATTAATATAAAGTAGTTGAAATGTTTAACATTTACTTGCTAACTACGTTACTTATTTCGCCTCTTGCTAGTTTAGAGTTCAAATCCCCCTTTACCCTGCTATGCCTTGTTGCTTTAGGATTTTGTATGATGCCATTTAATTGCTAATAGAAATCTTGAACTTCTTTATTAGTTTAAAAATTTTTATTAAAAAATGCTTTATAAAAGGTATTTTTATTAAAAGAACACTTTTGGACTAAATCACAAAACGTTTTCGAAATAGATATTTTATCTTCAGTGCTGCTACTTTTTTTTTATGAGGGCGGTGGTCTAAATGTTCGCAGAATATCTTAGTCATAGAAGGTGGGCAGAATCGCCCTCCTGGGCCTGGGTCTTCGTGGCCACAATCTCCGAAACCACGCGAAGGGGTTGTTCGGACACCATCGCCGTCAATGCCAGAGACCTAACTGCTAAAAAAATCCATCCTCAGCGCTGAACTACTGGCCGGATCGCTGATTGAGACGCAACATCGGCACGGTATTCTCCCAATCTCTTATTCACGCATAATTGTGAATTATTCTGCGACTGAATTTTTCTCTCTTTCTGTTCCTTACTGTTTGTGTTCAATCTCACCCTTTCTCATTCTGCCTTATCTTGTTGCTTGCTCCTAGGCACCCTTGCCTCTCTTCGGGTCGCCTTTCTTCTTGTTCCTTTCTCTTCAACGTTCTCCTCAGATATCTCTGAACTGTTTCCACCGATCTGTTGACCTAATCATATCCTCCATCAGTTCCCTTACTAATTGCGCCCTAATTCCTAGCTCTCTCTCTTAAGCAGGCTCCTCTCATCTATCCATCTGTCGCATAACATCTATCTTTTCAGATTAGGAATCAGCGACTTTGTCCACTGCGCCACCCGTCTTATCTCGCCCCATTCCTCTTGCCGCAGTATTATAGACCTCTCCGTTTTTTCTTTATGTAAACGTTATGTTGTTATGTCTTTATTTCTTCTCTCGTATACTCTTTCTCTATCCTTCACTAGGAAGTGCATCAGAATACACCCTATGATAACTACCAACGCCTCAACAAAACCTGTTTTATATGCACATGCTACCCTCAATAGACTCTTCTTATCTAGTGGGGTGAGCTGCTTTCTGTACACCTTTGTTAAAACATCAGTACTCCAGATAGGCACAGCCTAGAGGATGATCGATTGTACAACTGAATAAAGAGCCTTCCTCCTCTCAGTTTTGGGCCCTCCGATGTGTTGGGCATGATCCCCCCAACACAACGGATCTCACCGCAGCTCCTTGAGTCACCGCCTTTAAGTGCTCCCCCTACTTTCCGTTTTGACTAAAAGTTACCTCTAAATACCTTATGCGTTTTTTTGGAACCACTCTCTCTCCTACAAATGTATTCCTACCTTCAAATGTTATCCCAGCCCTTTTTCTTAGTTCCTTGAGCATTAAAGCCTTAGTCTTATCCCCAGCCGGTTCTAACTCATTTATCATCTACATTTTGGTTGCATGTACGCTGTGTACCAAAGATAAGGTCCTCCTTGTCCTGCGCCACTACTAGCATCGCAATATCGTCCGCAAATGAGAAAAGGGTTACACCTTCTCCGTAGTGTTGGTTCACAACACCATCATATGCCAAGTTCCACAGCGTTGGTCCTAGAACCAACCCCTGCGGTACTCCAGCCGGCACGTCAACCACCACTTTTTTTTCTAGCACAATTTTCCTCTCTAATAGATAGTCGGAGACCAAATTCATCAAGTACCTCGGACACCTTCTCTCTTGTAAATTCTTCATTACCTCTTTCCATTTTAGTATGTTGAACGCATTCCAGACGTCAAACAACAGTAGGATTGCTCACCTCTGGTTAACTCCCACCCCGCGCAACTCTTGGAAGACTGCCTAGTGCTGCTACTAGTTATACATGATTAAATCCACTTAATATATGGGTAAAAACCTGTTAAATGTTATTTAATTGGTAATGGATTACATTGTTGCTGATAATTTTATAGGATGTTAAAACTTTAGATAGATTCACTTTATGGCAACTTCTAATGAGGTTTAACGGTCCGGAAACGCAGTTTCTAAATGGACCTTAAGTAGCAACTGCAGTTCAGGATTATATAAAACTAACTATAGAAAATTAACTTTCTCCTTGTAGATTCTTTATTAGTGTTCTCTGCTGTGAGAGCATAAACCCGAATGATATTTCAATCTAAAGAATATGCACCGGATCAACATTCATCGTTGTAGGGAGCAGAGCCCAGTGAAGAAGGCTCCCATGGTGTAGGACAACCTACATGGGAGCCGGAGTATGGTTAGGCCTGACGACCCATGGCTTGGAAAATGCACTCTTTATATACACTTTAATTCGTATTGAGATGTGCATTTCCAAGTCCACCGGCCAATGGTTAATGGAATAGAAGGTAGAAAGGCAGGGTAATGCCCATCAACGTGCTCATTGGTCAACAGACTAAGGCACGCAATGACGCTAGAAATGCTAATCCATATATATAATAATTAATATCTTCTCTGCTACCAGAACGTTCTGGTATCCTGCTTGTCGCATTTGCAGTTAATTGGTCGCGTTATTTCACCCATTGGCATTATATTGATTTTGAGTATCTTCATTTCATTGATTTCGTGTTTAATTTTAATAGTATTTCTTCCGATGTTTCTATTTAGTCGAATCCACCGTTGCGTGACCGGTCACTGATTTGACGTCGTCAAGTCCAGTAACTCGATGACGTGAGATTAAATTATTTAGTTATCATCATGGTTTTATGTGGGACATGTAACGTGGTGGTCATCCCCTGGCTTTCTACATCCTTATGCCTTGACTAGTAGTTTCTCTATCTTTGAAACCGATTTTTTAAACCCAAGACAAAACAGCCTCTAGCACTTTTCAGCTCAGCGGCCCAAAAGCCGTTTGTTAGCGAGTGGGTGATTATTTCGGAACAAGACATCTTGTAACGCGTTACCCAACAAATGGTAATGGACAAATTATTATAATATGCACATAAACGAATAAAAAAAAGGACAGCATTTAACCTGCATTCTATACATTGAACCAAAATTACGATTTTTAATTTTTTTTACATACACCCACCAAAAATCATAAACTACACCATGATTATTATTAGCATACTCGTAGGTGATTTCTGTAATACATTTTAAAACAACAATAGCCGAACTTGTCGAGATCGTCGCATTATAACATCAATTACGACAATATGTATTGTTGCTCTTCGAACGGGAACGCCAAAAATTACCCAACGAATCTGAAAATTACCATTATTCACATATTTTGCACTTTCGCAAAATGCTTGATGGATATGGTGAAACATACAGGGCGTTGCGTGGTCGAGAGCAGATCTGTAGGCCAATCTGGTTGACCCACTTTTGTAAGTTTATTGACTCACTTAAACATCAAGTGGGATTATCTTAAATATTAAGATAATGAAAAATAATAATATGAAAAAGATACACAAAAAATTATTTAAAAATGTTCTGAAATTACGTAGTACGCGTACAATTCGCGAAATGATTGAAATTACAACGTGAGATTTCCGAGAGAAGTGCTCGAGATACGATGCGTTTATACAATGAAGAAAAAACTGGATCAACTGTCCCACATGAGAATCAAGAGCGTAAGCCTTAAATGCGGCGTCAATCCGGTAATTTCTAGTAAAGAAAAACCTACAAAATTAATATTTTTAGCCATTTTATTGCCCTTTAACATTTTCCAAAAACAAATAAACCTTGCTGATCCATTTCTTGGTAGACATTAATACCTCTTTTTTCAAATAAATTTGCAATAGAAAAAACCATTTATGATCATTGTAGTCATAAAAACGAAACCTTTTTTACTAAATTTTATATTAAGACGAGGAGAATTGGTGGTATCATGATATCGAAGCGTGTTTGGATTATTAATTGTATCGGAAATTTGATTATTGATGCTATGTTAAGACTTTAACACTTAGTTTTCTGAGTCTTATTCGTCTTGGTTTTAATATTGGGTAGTTCTCCTGGTATGATTTGAGAATTGCTCCCTTATTTGATTAGTATGTTACGTTTTGTTTTTGTTTATTTTAATCTGCGCTCTCACCAATCTTTGGCTTCTTTTGGTAAAACATTTGTTCAGTTCTGTAACGTCGCATCGGTGATACAGGTCCTTTACGCTGTTTTGGTTTTTTTTTTTAAATATTTAGGCAAGAAAGGTTTTTGTCTAATGTAATGTGTATCTCCTTATATTGCTCTAATTTTTAAATTAAAATCTCTTGTAACTATAATAAATTTCGCTTTTTTTATTTATTATTTTTATTAAACTTCCCAAAAAGTATCTGTTTCTTGGTCTCCAGAGTTTCTCACCGGTACAGATCAATACATAAAAACTGAATTCTTAATGTATATAAACTCGTAGAGGATAAATATGACTGAACACAGAGATTAAGCGACTTAAACAACTTTCTTTAATGTTACATCAAATAACTAAAAACATTTTTAAACATTGTTCACTTTGATTATTGAGGGATAGCTTTAAAGTATACGAAACGGCATTCAGTAAATGAAAAACAAACTCAAAGTATTTCAATTAAGTTACGTCTTCAATCGGTTAAATTGAATTGGAATCGTTAAAGAAAAGCTTTTTAATCTTTTATAAACATCTTTTAAACGGAATTGAGGCACTTGACCCATTAAAAATTTATGGAGCTTTATTAGTGCAGAAGAAACAGCGTTCGGAAATACAAATATAAAAAATCTGACGAGTTATATTTTAGAGGCATATTAATAATGCCAATATAAAAATAAACAGATGTGATATACAAGTATATTAATAAAGAAAATATCCTCGATATCAGTGATATGAAACGGTAAGCTTCTATTGAATTCTACATTACAAATGTTCTGGTGAATTCTATACTATAAATGTTATAATTTATTTTTGTGGAAATATCAAAAAAGTTTTAGAAGGAGCTGGTCTTTATCATAAGAAAACTTCACATACTATAAAAGATTCGTCGGGAAAAATGATAATAGACGAACATGAAATTCGGACAACCTGGTGTAATTATATAAGTGAACTGTATAATGATGATAGACCCGAAGAACTGGAGACTTTAGTTGAAGGTGAAGGACCAGAAATACTAAAATCAGAAATACTGCATGCTATAAAGTAAGCAAAGAACAAGAAAGCCGTTGGCCCTGATAACATACCGACAGAGATGTTAAAACTTATAAATGAGGAGAACATTGGAATACTGGTCAAGCTTTTCAATGATGTTTATTCGACTGGTGATATTCCTGAAGATTGGTTAAAGTCCTAATTCATAATACTACTAAAAAAACAACGTCCAAAAAACTGTAGCGATTACAGAATAATAAGCCTTATGAGCCACACTTTGATAATATTTCTACGCATCATCCACAGTAGAATCAGAGATAAATGTGAAGAAGACCAGGATGAAACACAATTTGGCTTCGGAAATGGACTGGGAACTCGGGACGCCCTCTTTGCACTAAATGTATTACTGCAGAAATGTCGAGATCAAAGGAAAAACGTCTTTGCTGTATTTATTGACTGTGAAAAGGCCTTTGATCAAGTACAGCATCACAAATTAATTACAATATTAAAAGATAAAGGAGTTGATAGTCAAGACATACGATTCAAGTATTGTGTGTTGTTCACTATATTATTTTAGATATGTATATACCAAAATATGTATAAATGTGCAGCTAACGTTTTTTTCTTTGTATGAATAAACGGTGTCCAGTAATACCTAATAGTAGGGAGTCGTTACCTTTCAGGTTAGTACGGATGACAGAAGAAGAATTGTACCAGGAGTTTGAGGAAATTCCTAGTGATCAAGAATCAGAAATTGATGATGATTCAGGTGAAGATAAGACATTTGAACCACCGAATGATGAGTTTGTACTAAACAATGACGATGTGTCTAGTGAGGAAGATAGGAAGATGTGTTGAGTGATGAGGATGTTCCTTTGCTGACGACTTTTACGAAAGTTCCTAAAAAAAAAACAATTTTATGATCTACACAGAATATTAAAAAAATACTACCAGTAAAAGATTTTACTGACGACCAAGAATTATGTCAGGAATTGCTGCATAAAGAAGACATCTTGTTTACCCCTTACAGTATTTTCAATCTGTTTATATCTGATGATACTTTAGACAAAATTACTTTTCAAACCAACCTGCATGTGGAACAAAAAAATCAAAAGAAATATACTCCAACAACCGTAAAGTATTTATTGGTCTAAATCTGCTAATGGGTATAAAACCACTGCCAAGGTATTGGCGACGTGCAAGTACTTGGATGTGGTACGAGAAACGATCGTGCGCGAGTAGTGGAGAAATCTTGCATTGTTTACTGCATATTTCATAGATTTCATAAATTCATATTGTCAATTGTCAAATTGTCATATTTCATATTCGTTTGTTTATTTACACCTTCTTTCATTGAAGAAAATGGGATTTAGTAAATGCTGTGTTATAAATTGTTAAAATACAACAAAAAATTACTACTACTACTACTACTAAAGCTTTTCCTTTTGACTCAGTGCTTAGTTGAAAAATTCTTTGGTGATTTACTTTCTCAAATCCAGTTTTTATTATTGCATCCATATTAACAGTAATGCTGTAATTTAATAATATATTTATTTGTATTCAGGCCCGTTGCTAGGGTAGTGAGCGCCTGCGTGCAGGATTTTTTGTGCGCCCCCATATTATGTTTGTAAGATACCTATATCATAACATGTTCTTGTGATATGATTGAAAATATGATATGAATGTAAAAAGAAAAATAAAACGAACCATGTTTGAAAAAAGGTTTTATTTTCAAAATTAAATAAAGAAAAAAGGTCATTTTAAAACAATATTATTATGTAAGTTAACAGTAAGAAAGAAAACACTCAATTTGCAAATTAGTAAGGCATTCGGAATATACCATGAAACAATAACGGAAAGGAGATACTCTCAATGCAAAAAAACTTTATTAAATAATACATAATATGCCACGTCGTGCTTTCACAGATGCAAGCTCATTAATCATTTCATTGTGATCAATGGCTTCACAAATTTTATTTTCAATTGAAATGACTGCCAAATCTGATAGCCTTTCTTGGCACATTGACATTCTTAAATAATTTTTTATGAGCTTTAGCTTTGAAAAACTCCTTTCGCCAGATGCCACCGAAATTGGAAGGGTCAGGAATATTCTCAAGGCTATAAATAGATTTGGAAACAAGGATTGTAAATTTTTCTTTGTTATATAATTTAAAATATCTATGAGCGAATCCGAAATTTTGCCAGAGTCTGTGATTGGGTTAAGAACTTTGTATGACAAAATTTCATTATGCAAATCAAGACCATCAATATCTTTGCATACGTTTCCTTCATGTTGAATTTGTAAAGCTAAATCCAAATCCATACATGATCTTTTAATCACATCAGAATCTAGATTTTGAAAATTACCCAAAAATCCAAATAAATCGTGGCACTTATCTATTCCCCCAAAGCGTCTTTGTAGGGATTGAATTGTTGTGTCCAAAATTTGAAAATAAAAACTGATCTTAAATTTTTGTTTTGGATCGAATACTGTTTTATCTGTACCTTCATACGAAAATTAAAGCTTCGTCTTTCTTTGTCTTAATAATGGAAATGTTTGCTCTGCATCACTTTTTTCTGCTTCTGCTACAGCCTCATTCATGAAAATCTCGAAATGTTTGTCTGACCTCTTTTCAGTGAAATAAATAATAAGATTTTTTATTTTTGTATGGCATTCATTTAAAGTTTTATTTGGATTCTGGACCATTTTACTTACAATATTAATTTTGTTAATTCATCATGCCAAATTATAATAGAAAAAATGAATTTGAACGTTTTAGTTTTGTCTAATAGTGACCTTTCTGAATGTTTCGTGTTCATATCTCTTGAATTATCTTCCACCAAATCGTGTAAACTTTTACAAATTTCGAGGAATTGAAACCTAAGAGGGCGAATGGCTTTGACTCTGCTTTCCCATCGTGTTTCACTTACTGATTTTAAAGTTAAGTTTGGTACATTCCTTTTTAAAATGTGCCATCTGTAGGGTGAAGTAAAAAAAAATGAACAACCTGAATAATTAAAAAAAAACCTACAGTCTCATATGAAATTTTAGCTGCATCATTGACAAATTAAAAGTGTGAGCTGAACAAGGCAAAAACATTGCTCTGGGATTAATTTTTAAAATTTGAACCTGAAGGCCCACATATTTGCCTCATTGTCGTAACCCTGACCTAGACCAGAACAATAAACGAAGCGAATTATGACCGTCAGCTGCTCAACATGGCTAGTATCTGGAGATTCATCCAAAATAATTGAGTAATATCTTGCTGTTATGAGGCAACTCAGAATTTCTTTCTAAATATTTCTTTGATAATAAATGAATTAATTAATTTTTGAAGTAATTGCTCAGGTAATGAGGCATATTTTGGCACAACCATTTAGACCTTCGAATATTGCTCAGGTGTTCCATCATAATTGGATCGAATTTAGTAATCATTTCAACTAATTTCAAAAAATTGCCATTATTAGTCTCATAAAGATTCGTACTGTCACCCCTAAAAGCTAAATTTTGGCCAGCTAAATACTGCACAATACAAATCATTCTTTTAATGATTTCACGCCATCGCTGTTTTTCAATTTCATAATATTTTTGTTGCTTTTTATCAATAGTACATTCTTTACTCAAACGCAATTTTAACTCGTGCCATTTTTGAGCGCTTTTCATACGTTCCATGCTATTTTCATGACGAGAAATATTAACAGAAAGGTGCCTCCAGTTAGAGTTACTTATTTATTTTTATTTCATTTAAATAAATAAGTTAACTTATTTTACTTACTTCTAGCAGTTTATTTGCCGCCTTAAACTTACAATTTACAATAAACTTTAATGACAATAATATTGCGAACAGAACATCCTAACCCATAAGAAAAATCTAACGACTGAATTAAAACGTTACGGTTTACTGCGCAAACGACAATTTCGTCAGAGGCCGGCGCATCGCGCATCCTTTCTTAAGACAACCACGCTATCGGCATGCCGGCAACACAAAACGTTAAAAGTGAGCATCGTGCGGCATAAGACGGCGCGTCGTATGCTGACACTAATAAAATTGTAGGGTGGTAATTTAATTAGTAATTTTGGTATTAAAATAGGGAATAGTAAACGGATGAAGTGATTGCTTTAGCACTTACCGTGGAAATACTGAACACTGACTTTTTTGTTTTAGAAGTGAGAATATTTTTTTAATGGTAACCAAATATTTGGCGCCCCTAAAATTTAGCGCCTGCGTGCGGGGCATTCATTGCATACCCGCCAGGAACGGCCCTGTTTGTATTTACACTACATACAACGTTTACCTTTTAATAACATACCGACATAACCTCAATCTTACTTTTTCTTCTTATTCTTTTTTGGGGCTACGTCCTTGACAGTTATCCGGTAACCTCCATTTAACATGAAAGCGCAGTAAATTTTGCTGATTTACGACACCAGATGTCACTCTTCCGAACTTGCACGGTCCTTATAGGGATTATTGGAGTGTAAACAAAGATCTTGATGACTATATGTGTAAATTCATGCCTGTAAATAGATTTGGTTGGCTGCTAAGTCATATTTATCTAAATGATAACAACCTAATGTCGAAAAAAGCTAAGAATGAATATGATCAGCTGTATAAAGTCTGATCTTTCCTCAATGAATTGAAGAATAATTTTCAAAAATATTACAAACCAATGATTAATATAGCCATTGATGAGTCTATAATAAAGTACAAAGGTAGAAGTGTATTGAAACAGTATATGACCAAAAAAACCAATAAAAAGGGTTACATAAAAATGGAAATCTATATAATTTTGATGTTTATACACGCAAAACAGACAACTATGTAGAACACTATTTAGGCGAAAAAGTAGTTGTTTTGAATAACGTTGTGCCCATAACGGTTTCTTAGTATTATTCTAAAGCTATTTTCTTGTGGCGTTTAAAAGTAATTACTATTTAAATGGGAATAAGCCACAATTAAAGATAAAAATACGTTTATTGACGTTTCAATTTCCACTTCGGAAATCGTTCTCAAAATACAAACATACGTTCTCAAACTAATGTTTGTATTTTGAGAACATCTGTATGTGTGGCGTAGGTGGGCGTACTTCTCTCTCGTACAAAAAGCCACTTTTCCCCTTTTACTGTATATATCACAATTCGTTCCTTCAGAAATAAAGATAGATATTATCTAAGTTTTATGGAAACATTAATCCTGCAAAAAGCGGAAATATATTCGTTTTAATGTTCCTTAGAAAGGCGTGCCATATAAGTCTCGGGAGTCTGTAGTGGGTCTGCGAAGGCAAACCGTCGCATCGGAATGTCCATTGGGAACTCTAAAAATGATCGTTAACCCAGATGGTAGTACAGACGGATTTCTGGAATTCCTTTGGAAGAGGAAAGAATAAATAATGGAATTTTGAATATTATTAGCATCGATCGGGGAAAATTGGCACGTTATATCCAGTAATATCTAGTATATCGTTTATACATAATTGAGAATATATTTTTCAAATAATTCCTGATATTTTAGAAAAACTACTAAATGATCCTTTAAGAGGTATTTAAAAAATTGCTTAAAATGAGCAATTTCTTAAATGCTTTCTAAAGTATTATTGAATATTTTTTTTTTATTGAGTTTAATGCGTCGACAACTAATGGTCATTGGCATGGGTACAGTGAATTTTTACAGTCAGGTACCTAGTGTAGTGTGTGTAGGTGTAGAGTAATTGTCTTTATACTTAGCAAAGTCGACGTCATTGTCTTTGCTAAGAGACGCTAATTGTATCCGAACGTATGCGGTCCCTCCGGTGAGTGCCGATCGCACAAGGATAGAAATTATTTTCATTCATTAATTTTTAATAAACGAAAATTTCTCCACCCAGGTGAGATTCGAATTTACAACCTTTACGTTCAAAGGTAGGCGCTCTTACCACTGAGCCACAGAGGAGGTTTTGAATATTTTTATTTTATGTAATTTAAGGACAATGTGTGATAGCTCCTAATTTTTACGCGTTTTATAACTTACTTTCTTTCTCAACGGTGAGTGACTGATGTTCATTCAAAGCGATAAAAAAGAATCTTAATATAAAATTTGTCATTATTTTCGTCATATCTGCACTCAAATTGAAATATATTCCAGAAAGCTTAAAAACTTTCCTAGAAATAAATTACAACTTCTATTCTTTCTAACTTCTATCTCGTTCGGGAGAACTTTTCGCGAGAGACGATGCTAGTGACATTTCTAAACACACGGTAATTCAAAAACGTGCATTACAAAAAGGAATAATATAATGAAGGTGAGATGTTTCGTGGTGAAGCGTCCCAAAAAGGGGGGGATATTTTTAATGCTCCAACTTCAAAAGTCTTTTCTTTTTAAATTATTATTTTAAACTTTTATTTTGGCATCTCGGAATGATAATTAAGGGTCTTAATTAAGGGAACCTTTTAAGTCACGCCGGACACTCTGTAGAATGTTACCTTGTTTTTAAAAAGACAAGGTATTTTTTATAAACAACGACTAAGGTTGAAAATAAAACTTCAGGTTCGTAGTAGAAATAAAACTCAGCCACAGAGCCTGAACAAGAAGCAAAGCCCCTAGAGGCTATGCTCTAGGAGAGCCCGTAAAAGGACTGACTGGCTGACCGACTCATTCTCTCATTGTTTCTTTTTTGTAAGATGGATTGTTTGTCTGGTATTTTGGTGTCCTGTTATAGGTTTTTCACCTCTTCAGGAGGTACTTTGTTTTTTTTTGGGGTGGTGTTTTTTTCTTTCGCTGGCTTTGTGGGATCTACTGGTGGTTTGATTCTTGGACTTGTCGTAGAAGGAGCGTACTGGACATTTAGCGGTGAAATCGGTGTTGGTTAACGCACGAGTGTCTTCTCCTCCCTGGACCTATTGTGCTGTCTATTTTCCCTTGAACGATCAGCTGTAGTACTCTATAATTATTATGTCTCCTAACATGACCCAAGTATTCCAGCTTTATTTTCTTTATACTTAATCCTACCTCTCTCTCTTTACCTATCTGGCGTAGTACATCTTCGTTGGTCACGTGCTCAGTCCAGGATATACGTAATATTCGTCGGTATGCCCACATTTCGAAGGCCTCTATATATAATATATATATATATATATATATATATATATATATATATATATATATATATATATATATATAATATATAATACATAACATTTCAGAAGTCGAATTTTGAGAGGTAGGGTGAGGCTTTTAGAGGTGAAAATTTGCTTCATGCTAGTGAACGAAGCTCTTGCCTTTTCTACTCTTATACGTATTTCCTTCTCTTGATCCCAATTTGAGTTAACTGTTGTCCCCAAGTAGATGTACGAATCCACGTGTTCAATTCTTTCATTGTCTAATATCAGTTGCTGTGGTGGTTGTTGGGTTTTGCTTACATCCATTTGGTTTTTGTGATATTTAGTCTGAGTCCGTATTGTGCACTTGTTTTTTGTATCTTACTCATTAGGCAACTCAGTTCTTTCATGCTACTTGCTAGGATCACAGTGTCATCAGCATACCTTATGTTATTAATTATTTCTCCATTTATGTTTATGCCTGCTGTGCTTTCCTCCAGCGCTGTCTTAAATACTTCTTCTGAGTATATATTAAAGAGAATATTAGACAAGATACAGCCCTGTCGTACCCCTTTCTTGACCTCAATTTTATTGGTCAATGTAGATAGAGACTCGCTATTGTTCGAATGTCTCTGCAGTCGACTCCGATCTTATGGAGAACTTTAATTATCTTTTCGTGCTTTACGTTATCGAATGCTTTTGCGTAGTCTATAATGCATATGTACAGGTCTTTGTTCATATCTCTGCAGCTCTGGATGAGTACCTGTAGACTAAAAAGTGCTTCTCTTGTCCCAAAAGAATTCCGAAACCCAAACTGCGAATCTCCAATGTTATCCTCGCATTTTGTGCTTATTCTGTTGTAAATAACCTTGGTGTATGGAACCTTCAGGAAAGGAATAACCAATATCGAAATTTATTGTGTTGCATTGCTGTATTGTTAAAACAACTGCATAGAAAAACAATTTACGCACGTTCTTATTATAAACAATTTATGCAAATATTTCTGACTAAAAACCTAATCCTTACTACTGATCTCTAGGTATAATCGCTTACAAATAAATTTTAATATGAGGAAAAATCGGTAACTATATTTTAATTTTTAATGTTCATTATTTTGTAAACCTCTTACAGCTATATTTGTCCTTTCAAATCTATTGAGAATTAACAGTTCTTGAAATCCTTTAAATACTATGACGCACTTTTTACTGGGTTACAACAATATCCTTATTTATATCTTAATTCTAAAACAGATGCCTGCATATATAATTTTTAAAATATTTTTCCAAATTTATAAATCGAGAATCATAACAATATATACACTAGACGCCACTGATATACAGTCTAAAAACACCACCTAACCCGTTAACTTTATTTTCAGAGAACTGCCACGGAGCTCAGTACTTCGGAAAACTCATAGGAAAACTTTCCGAATTACACCACGGCGTCTCCGGTGAAGTTTACGCAGTGGATGCGAGGACTTTATACATCAAGGATTTCACTTATGACGGACAAGGACCTGGTAAGATTTTTAAAATTTGCTGTACGTCCTCTCTGAATGTGACGAAAAGTTTGAAGTATGATAAAATTTTTAATATTACATGCAGAATGTTACTGTAGATTATTAAAATGTTAGAGGAAATGTGGAAGTTTTTGGTTAAGTGATAAAAAGTTGTCAGGAGGTTATTTGAGTGTCTAAAGTTGAAAAAAAGATGTGGATGGTTTAAGGATATATAAATTAAGTAACTTATTTTCACAAGTACAAATTTATTCAGAAGTTATTATTGCAAAGATAGACTTCAAATTTTTATTTTATTTACTGTGTTTTCAGAACAAATTCTATATTGACAATTGTTTTTTTAAGTTGTTCTATTTTACTCCGAGCTTTATTGTTAAAAATAAGTTCATTAAAAGAACAATTATATTATATGGTGTATTTGGTTTTACTTTTAAAGCTCAAAAATTAAATATGCATTGTTTTTTTGTAACGGTATTGAAATAAATTTGGAAACTATACAAGGAAAATTTATCCATGATGAACTTTTTTTTGATAAAATACCTCAGCGTAAATGGCCATGAATCAGTCCAGATGGCAGTGTTAATTGTTTGTTATTATATTACAACAAACAGAAAAGGAATTGGAAAGAAGAAAGATGATCCTGAAAACAAGAAAAGAGAAATGGATTCCTCCAGAAATCAACGATCTGTATGAAGATACACTAACCAGACATATACAAGACATAGAGGATGAAATAGAAGATGTAGATCAAGCAAATGATGGCATAACGGAGGTTCTAAAAGAAACGTGTACATGTAATGTACAAAATAAAAAACAAAGGTAAAAACATTGTTACTGATAGAACCAAAATCCTTAAGGTTATCGAATCCTTTTATGGCGAAATGTATGTGAGCACCGACGAAAGGCAAGATCAGCCCCTGTCCAAAATAAAAACAAAAACAGGGATCAGAATTATTGCCGGAAGTAACTTAATACGAAATCAAAACGGCATTTTTAAAAATCAAAAATAAATCCTCTGGCTATGACGGAGTAGTGATCGAAGCGATTAAACTAATTGAAAATAAAATTATCCAGACTTTGGCCAAGCTTTTCCTTGAATGCATCTACCAAGGAAAAAGTCCTTCTTAATGGAATAATGCAGTCAATATTTTATTATTTAAGCAAGGTATATTCACGATGCTTTTAGATCATATTTGTAAAAACGCACATCTGAATGAGCGTGGTATCAAATAAATACAAAGAATCTCAGTCATTTGAGATTTGCAGATGATATCGTCCTTATAGCCAATCGTATGGATACTGCAAAAAAAAATGGAAGATCGTAGAATGCTGAGAAGTCAAAGAAATGTTGACTCACAAGATATAAACATAAAGAGCATCAATAAAGAAATATCTAAAGCCATCAGACGGGATATTGGAAAACACAACAATGAGAAAATTATAAAAACTATAGAAGACAACAAAAGCATGAAAGCATTAAGGAGAAAAATGGATAATGGCAAAAAAGAAATCTTCCAACTTAAAGACAAAAATGGAAATATTATCTCAGATAGACCAAGCATATTACATATAGTGGAAAGTTTCTATGAAACATTATATAAAAGTCAAGTTATTCCAGAGCTCATCAAACAACCAATACAAAAGGTACATAATGTAGGATCGGAGGATATACCAGATATATCACGAGAGGAAATTCAACATGCCCTCAAAAATATGAAAAATAATAGAGCTTCGGGGAAAGATGGTGTAGTCATTGAGACAATTAAACTAGGAGGTCCACTTTTGATGTCGCGAATCCAAACACTTTTTAATCTATATCTGCATAGTGAAAACATTACAAGTAAATGGAAGAATTCGGTTACGATCCTCCTTCACAAAAAAGGGGATAAATTAGATCTCGAAAACTATAAGCCAATCAGTTTGCTTAACCACCTATACAAGCTCTTTACTCGAATACTGACAAACAGATTAAAAGCAAAACTCGATTTCTATCAATCAGAAGAACAAGCAGAATTTCGAGCGGGACACTGAACAAACGACCATTTGCAATGCCTGAAAACTCTAGTTGAAAAGTCAATCGAATATAACAGACCCCTTGCTCTTATCTTTGTAGACTTCCACAAAGCATTTGATACAGTCGAAATAGTTGCTATCTTAAAAGCACTATCAGAATGCAGAATAGATCACAGGTATGCAAATATTATTCGAAATATATACGAAAATGCGACAACCGTTAACCTCCATTGCATGACTGAGAAGATAAAAATTGGCAGAGGGGTGCGGCAGGGAGATACGTTGTAGCCAAAACTATTTATAACAGTTATGGAGTACGCATTTAAACGGCTAGAGTGGTAATCAAAGGGTATTAGCATCGATGGAAAGATATTCAATCATCTCAGATATGCCGATGATATTGTTCTCATAACACACAACTTAAGAGAAGCCAGAGTTATGCTACAACAACTACAGCAAGTAACCCAGAAAGTCAATTTAAAGATAAACTATGGAAAAACAAAAATGATGACCAACCTCGTCTCCAATGAGCTAATAGAAATCGAAAAGTCGAATAGAATTTGTGGAAAAATATGTGTATTTGGGTCACGAAATAAGGTTAACGCGAGATAACCAAACATGCGAGCTTCTCAAAAGAATAAGTCTGGGTTGGGCTGCATTCGGAAAAATGAGAGACGTTTCTAAAACAAATATACCGATCCATTTAAAAAGAAAAGCTTTTAACCAGTGCGTTCTACCAGTCCTCACATACGGAGCAGAAACCTTAAATCTCACAAAAACATCAGCCAAAAATTGAGAAGGACACAACGGAAGATAGAGAGATCAATGCTTGGAATAAGCTTAAAAGATAGAATAAGAAACGAGGAAGTCCGTAGACGAACCGGAGTGGAAGACATTATCGAACATATTACAAGGCAAAAATGGAGATGGGCAGGACATGTTGCAAGAATGAAAGACGACAGTTGGACAAAAAAATTGCTTGAGTGAAGACCACGGGCTGACAAGCGAAGCCGAGGAAGACCCCCAACGCGATGGACCGACGACCTTAAAAGAATCGTGACCAATTGGATAGCAGAGGCGCAGAACAGAAGCAGATGAAAAAATCTAGAGGAGGCCTATGTTCAACAATGGACAACTCAGGGCTGATTGATGATAATGATGATGGATACTACAATAATAATGTTGTGAAATGATGTGTGTGAAAAATTATATCAGGCTGTCTTGAAGGTCAGAGTAAAAATTAATATGAACAAGACGTAAATAATGACTAATCTGGTGCTAAATCGAAATAACTCTGTTGATGGAAGGGGTATGTGCAGATTATTGACAAATTGATTTTAGAGAACTCTAACAATATTGTCTTGACCTTTGGGTCTTTTAGTTTCTAGTCATTTTCTGCTTTTTTTCGGTACAATAATTCTATCTCCACTATTATTTGATTATGCCGATATGCAAGTGATATCTTTGATTTTGTGTTATATGATGTTATATCTTACATGGTGTACCCTTCGGTTTATTCTTATTTTTTCTTGCCATATATCAAAACATATGTAGCAGCCCTAATAAATAAGCTGTTGAAAATTTGTGAAATATTATCCAAAATATTATTCTATATAATAAGAGAATTCTCTATCGGAACAGTAGACACTTCTAATAACTTTATACAGAACCTGAGACTAACCAATCGTACAATAAAATGTATTTGATTGATTTACGCGCCAAGTAGAAAGCCTGAGAGGCATTTTTATGGTAAAATTGTCAATAAATTACCTTTTCTTCTCTTTTCGTACTCACTAAAAGGAATTTGGGCGAAAGAAAAAAATGCTAATGGCGTGAAAAATTCTGAGAGACATTTGGGGGTTAAATTGGGGTGAAAATAAGTTATACACGTGGAAAAAAGCTTTGACTGACGGCTTATAAATTATGGAGAGGGTTTCGTCTCAGGAGGATTATGTAATTTTGAATTGTTTATTACTTGTTCTGTAAGTTGGTAAACAAGTAAATAATTTGGTTTCGGCTCTCAATGTAATAAGTAAGGTACACTAAAAAAAACTGCTTAAACAGTATTATGATCTATTGGTAATGTGTGTTTGATCGTCTAATGAAAATTATCAGACATACATGGCTTAAAGACTACTCCACGAAAATAGTTTATTTTTGAGATTTTAAAATAATTCCGATGGCAAGCTTTTAGCTAAAAAATACCTGTAGAAAGAAAACTTACATATTTTCTGCGCAGGATTTGTTGTTGTTATTTAGTTATTAAGAGACATGGAAGCTTTTTGGATTAGGTAATAGAAATCAAAGAGGGAATAGGTTGATATAATTCTGACAAGATAATAATATGATTGTTACAAACACGTTCTTTGAATTACCTAATAGACGTTTGTATACGTGGAAATCAAATAAAGATATCGAAATAGTAATACTGTAGTCAAAACCCAACCTGGAGCAGATATAGCATCTAACCATAATATCTTAGTAGCACATACGAAAATTAAAATAAAAAGAATAGAGAAGACAGTAAATGAAGAAAGAACTGATATAAATGCACTAAAAGATCCAAAAATTAGAGAAGATATCAAAGAAAAAATAAATGAACGTCTAAACACCGTACAGATTGAAGGGGAATTCAATGAAGAAAACATCAACAAAAACTGGGAAAAAATAAAGGCTGACTTAATAGAACCTTCAAAAAAGTATTTACGCAAAACCAAAGAAAAGAAAAAAGATTGGATGATGGACGAAATACTAAACTTAAGATAAACAAAAGAAGAGTACATAAGGACCATTGTACCAGTAAACACAAAACGAAATACGGCGGCAAATTCGTATAGCTAAAGAAAATTAGTTAAAAGAAAAATGTGATAAAATAGAAATGCTACACAAAATAAACATGACAGTTTTAATTTACACAGGAAAATAAAAGAATTTATAATTATTTAATATATATAATAAAGGTTAATGAAAAGGGAGAGACAATAATAGATACAGAAAACAAATTGATGGTCTGGGCAAACTATATGGAACAGCTGTTTAACGACAAACGAGACAAAATAGATAACGAATATTTCGTTGAAGACACTGGACCAGAAATAACAGAAAGTGAAGTAAAACACACAATTAAAGAAATGAAAACTGAGAAGGCAGTAGGACCAGACGAAATACCGACAGAAATATTGCCCACTGCTATATACATGTTATTGTCGAAATATTTATTATCATATACAGAACAGGTATATTACCTAAAGAATTGCTTCTGTCAATATTCGTGACTATACCGAAAAAGAAAAACGCCAGACAATGTTGCGATCACCGTAACATCAGTTTAATGTGCCAAATACTAAAAGTATTCCTAAAAATTATTCATCGTAGAATATATAAAAAGTTAGAACAAGATATTGGACAAAGTTAGTTCGGATTTAGAAATGCTCAAGGAACCAGAGAAGCATTATATGCAGTAAATGTACTAATACAGAGATGTCTAGATGTAAACCAGGACATCTATATCTGCTTCCTTCACACGAGATATAAGAATAATAAATAATCTGTAATATGAACAAGAAGCTGTCATAAGAATAAATAATTTAAAAAACTAGACACAGGGCTGTGTCTTGTCGCCATCACTGTTTAATGCATACAGAGAGGAAATATTCAAAAAAGCATTAGAAAATGAAGTAGCAGGCATAAAAATAAATGACCTACCCATACGTAAAATTAGATTGCGGATGATCTAATACTAATAGCAGAAAATATTACAGATCTACAAAAAATTTTAGATAAGGTTGTTACAGCGAGTGAAGAATTTGGTCTGTCAATATCAAAGAAAAATATTAGATACATCATTCTACACATAAATAATAAGACGATAGAACGAGTTCAGAATTATAACTATTTAGGGGCAAACATTAATGAAACAAACGATTATACCAAAGAAATTAGAGTTAAAATAGAAAATACTAGAAGTGCGTTCAATAATATAAAACAAGTATTATATTGTAGAGATCTCAGCCTAAATCTTAGAAAATGAGTACTAAAGTGTTTTCTGTTCTTGTGTATGGTGTGGAGACGTGGATTTTCAATAAGTTGAAAACATTTGAAATATAGACATATCGAAGAATGCTAAGAATATCCTGGACAGACAGAATAACCAATGAAAAGTACTAAAAAGAATATAGAATAGTAGGGACATACTGGATTCCATCAAAATAAAAAAAACTACAATTTCTGGGTCATATAACACGTGGTTACAGATATGAATTCCTAAAACTAATAATGCAGGGAGAGATTCAAGGAAAGCGCAGCATAGATAGAAGAAAAATGTCCTGGCTGAGAAACCTCAGAGAATGGTTTGGATGCAGCTCAACTGAACTCTTTTTGGCTGTAGCGTCAAAAGTTAGAATAACAGTGATGATTACCAACCTTCGTCGCGGAGATGGCATGTAAAGACAAAGAAGAAGTACTTTTTAATTACAATGAACAAAACAGATCTTTCAAACAACGGTCAAAAAAGTCGTTTAAAACGTTAACTTTGACTTCATAATATGTTTTACTTTCTTATAAAACGAAAAAAAAGAGAAAATTCACACACAGCAACACATATTCAACTTACAATCAAATCGCAACATTAATATTTAAAAGGTAATCTTTAAATCCTTATATGATAGAGCGAAATTTACGTGTTCTAACGCGATAATTCTTTCTTAGTGTCATTTAATAAGGAGTTTTCAAGAATAGACCGAATCAAACAGAACAACTTAGAACGAGATCCTACAATATTCACAGGAAATGATATAAGAAAATAACAAGACCATACACAGCAGAGTTATTGGAAAGACGATTGGAAATAAATTCAGCATTTCAACAATATTCAAAACAACAAACCCATTAAGATCTATTTTATCTGAAGCTAAACCTATCAATGAACAAGAAAGATCAAAGAATTGTATGTATAAAATACCTTGTAAATGCGATTATGAGAATGTTTGTGTAAATAAATTCTTGACTGAAGCAGTTAACTAGTTTGTCCAATATAGACACCTTTACAGTTAGAACATCTTCTTGTTCTTCAAGTGCCATCTCCGCGGCGGAGGTCGGGAATCATCATAGCTAGTCAGACTTTTGAGACGGCTGCTCTGAAAACTTCATTTAATGTATATCCATACCACTCTCTCAGGTTGCGCATTCATGATATTCTACGCCTCCCTATGCTTCTCTTTCCTTGGATCTTTCCCTGCATGATTAGCTGGAGCAAAGTGTATTTCTCTCCACGTGCAATATGTCCGAGATATTCTAATTCTCTTGTTTTTATTGTATTTAAAATTTTCATTTCTTTGTTCATCCGTCCCAGAACCTCTTTGTTTGCGACGTGTTCTGTCCACGATATTTTTAGAATTCTTCTGCACACCCACAGCACGAATGATTCACGTGTTTTCATTGATGACGCATTCGATGTCCAAGATTCCATTCCATAAAATAAAGTCGAAAAAACATAACACCTCGCCAACCTAACTCTTAGTTCCAGTTTTAAATCCCTGGTACATTGCACTTTTCTCATTTTGTTGAAATTAGCTCTAGCCTTTTCTATTATTATTTTGATTTCCTGAATGTAATCATTTGTGGAGTTAATCATTGTTCCCAGATATGCATATTTGTCCACTTGTTTTCAGTTTGGTGAGATCTTTATTTAGTTATATAAGTTATATAGTTATATACATATATATATATATATATATATATATATAATATATATATATATATATATATATAAACGTAATTTCTTGAAAAGAAAGTTGAAAACAAAAAAAAAGTTGAAAACCTTTTATTTGAAATTCATTACATATTTGCCCTACGTAAGACATAAACTTCTCCTGCTATCCACTTTCCTCAAATTTAAAAATAAATAAGCGTAAAATGCAGCCTTGTGAAATACATTAGGAAATCTTATTAACACTTCCGGTCCTTTTTCTTTTTAAGCCTTCTAGGACACGAGATTAGGCTTAGATAGTATTATCACGAAAATTATCTGGTCGTTCCTTTTTTAAAACCTTTTAAAGGGGATTCTTAGTGAATATTTGAAGATTTTCCGTGCCGGAAAGGTCCAAAAAGTTATAACTTCTAAAAGGGGTTGGCAAATGAGATGCTCGAATTTTTTTGTGTAATGACAGATAACAAAGGATAAAAGTTTATTTAATGACTGAGTTTTAATTAAGTATGTTTTATTTGTAAAACTACTTAGTTTTAATCATAAAAAAATTATGTTTTGAAGAAAATTTATGGTAGCTGAAAAAACTATTGTAAAAATAATTTGGTGAGGCAATTTTTACTATTGTAAAAATAACTTTAACTATTGTAAAAATAATTTAGTGGCCGTCATAAATATCGCTCTTTCATGCAAGAACAAGCCTGAAACTCAACAACAGATAGCACTGGATAAACTGAAAGACCCAATGATACAAGCAGAAATAAGCAATAAAATAAACGCACAAATTCAAATATTGACGACAAACATTGTCGAAGATCTAACACCAACATGGAATACGATTACAAGTGCTGTAACAGACATCATGAAAAACAACTTAGGGTACAAACGAAATAACAAGAGGCAAAAATAAATGACACAAGAAATATTATTACTATTACTATTACAAGAATGATCAAGATGGCAGCAATATGTATGAAAACATTAACAGGCGAATAAAAGCAAAAATAAGAATAGCAAAACATGAATGTCTTAAGCAACAATGTATCGATCTAGAACATTTACAACGACAGCACGACGACCGTAATTTACATAAAAAGCTTAAGGAGACTGCTGGAATATACAGAAAACGAAGACCAACTACCATAGTTAATCAGGATAACCAGATAGTGCTGGGCGAAAATAAATGGGAAAATTATATCCAGGAGCTCTTCCATGACGAAATACCCATGAGTGAAGTTTATACAAACGACCAGCTGACTGGCCCTTCAATCACCAAAGAAGAGATAGAAAAGGCAATATTAAATTCAAAAAACAATAAGGCACCTGGACCAGATGAAATCCCGTCAGAAATACTCAAATTACTAAATGAAAGGGAATTTCAGCACTACGCAAAATATTTAATTTAGTTTATGAAACTGGCTCTGGTATTCTCAACAGTGGTTACGCTCTACCTTTATTTCCCTGCCCAAGAAAGTCAATGCAAAAATATGTGTGGATCACAGACTCATTAGCCTGATGAGTCACACTTTAAAGATATTCTTAAAAATACTACACCAAAGATTATACAAAAAATGTGAATGGGACATCAGTGATTCCCAGTTCGGGTTTAGGCAAAGTTTAGGAACACGAGAATCAATAGTATAGCAACACATGTGCTGGTCCAAAATTGTTACGACCAGAGGAAGGATGTGTTCCTGTGCTTTTTAGATTACCAAAAAGCGTTTGATCGTGTCCAACACCACAAGTTAATGCAGATTCTCAAGAAAGTTTATATAGACCAAAAAGAGATAAGATGCATTGAAAACTTGTACTGGCATCAAACGGCAGAGTTAAAAATAGACAATTCTATATCCAAACCCATACATATAAGAAGAGGCGTTCGACAGGGATGTGTGCTTTCTCCTCTTTTATTTAACATTTATTCTGAAGCCATATTTCAAGAGTCTTTGGAGAATGCAGAGATAGGAATCAAGGTGAATGGAGTATTGATCAACAACATACGATATGCTGATGATGGTGTCTGAATTTGTGACAACATAGTCGATCTTCAACAACTTGTCACTATAATCGGAGAATACAGTAAGCGAATGGGATTAGAGATTAATATCAAAAAGACCAAATTCATGATCATCTCCAGAAACTTGGATGCACTTGAAAACTCCACCATAACACTGAATACTAAGTCCATTGAAAGAGTGAGTAAATTTAAATACCTGGAATCGTGGCTTTTTGAAGGCTGGGCATCGGACAGGGAAGTAAAATGTCGCATTGAGCAAGCTCGACAAGTTTTCGTAAAATTCAATAAGGTACTGACTTGTTTAGAGTTCGATCTTCAACTGAGACTAAGGTTTAGTAAGTACTACGTATGGTCAGTGCTGCTATATGGCGTAGAGGACTGGACACTCAAAACGAGGGATATAAACAGATTAGAAGGTTTCGAAATGTAGCTTTATCGCCGTATCCTAAAAATACCATGGACAGCGAAAATCACAAATATAGATATCCTTAAAAGAATAAACCAAGAACGCCAACTTTTCGAAACCATCAAGAAAAGGAAAACGGCGTATCTAGGTCACATCATACGAAATGAAAAATATCAGTTCCTCCAACTTATAATCTAGGGTAAAATTGAAGGCAAGAGAGGAATGGGACGCAAGAAAATGTCCTGGCTCCGAAACATAAGGCAATGGACAGGAATTAACGACATACAATCTCTGATGCATATTGCAAGAAATAGAGAATTAATGGAAAATGTGATCGCTAACATCCATTAGTGGATTTGCATCTGAAGAAGAAGAAGAAGAATTTTTTTTTCATACTTCTTAACTTGGTTGTTATAACTGTCTTGTCCTCCTGGTGTTACAACTCTTTGTGATTTTTTGACTACTTAACAATAATATTCCATTCTGCAATGTCCGTTACTTTCCATCTCCACTGCCAAATGTTCGTGGTTTTAAGAACCTCCTCTACTTCTTTCATCCATTTTTTAAGGGCCTTCCTCTTGTTCTATTTCCTTGTGGATTCCATATTTGAATTACTTTTACCACTCTATTGTCTGGCATTCTTTCTAAACGAACAATGTCTGCGCTTTGCATTAATTTGTCCAGCCCGTAGTTCATTTTAATCATCCACGAACCATGGTTAAAATTGGTTGGTCCAAATATTTTTATTAATATTTTGATGCGCTTGAATGAGTCCAATACAGTTTCTGATAACGGATATATTTTCTTTTTAATATTGATTTCCAGCGAAATTTTGCTTCAAGTGTGCTACCTTATACATAAGTATTTTGTCAAAAATCCAATGTTTTGAATTTTTTATTTAGAAAATTAACGTGAATTAATTGAGATTTCCTTAATGTAATTTTCTGCTGCTTCTTCGCTGGTATCATCATTCTTCAAGTGTCATTTTCGTTACGAAGACCGTCTATTTTACAGACTGTTGTAAGCATAGTGTTATTACTGGCGTTAAATAATTTACACCGAGGTTTTTAATTAGGAATATCGTCTCCTTCTTATTCTTCTTCTTCCTATCAACCCATCATCTATCAACCCTTCTTCCTATTTACAAAGCGAGACGTGTGAATTAACCTGCAAAACTTTTGTAAAAGATTATATAAAACAAACATGAAACATTAAAAACATATACTCTAGTACATAGGTCTTTGTAGATTCCAATTTTGGAAAATAATTCAGTAGTATCAAAAGCAAATCTTTCTGTAGTACTGATGGACTATCCATAAAAATTTTCTTAAATATCGCAAAAAATGTGTTCTCACTAATTAACGACTTCTTTGAAAAAGGCCTTAAGGCCAGAGTGCCTTAAGATAGCCATTATTATTTCTCATCATAATTGTTGGTGAAAAATCTAATGTCTGCAACTATAGACCTATTGCCTTACTACCGGCCCTATCAAAATTATTGAGAACCTTATAAAAGCCCGACTTATGTCCTTTCTCGTTGAATGCAACATTTTAATACAAAGTCAGTTTGGTTTTTTATCTAATAAATGTACCAGAGCTGCTACATTTTCTCTACTACATGCTACAAGCACTAAACAATAATGTTTATACTGCCACTATTTTTTGTGACCATGCCAAACCTTTTGATTGTGTAAATCCCGAAATTTTGATAAAAAAACTAAATTTCTACGGAATTCGAGGTATTTCTTTGAATTGGTACCAATCTTACTTGAGGAATGGGAAACAACTAGTTAGAGCAAATGATACTGACTCTCCTTATAAAAACATTGTATGTGGACTACCACAAGGTTCAGTATTGGGTTCTCTACTTTTCCTTATCTTTATAAATCACTAACTTAAAGGTATGCCAAAGGTCAAATGATAGAATAGGTAAATTCCATAAAATATTTGGAAGCAAATATCAATAGTTAGTGTAATCAAAAAAAATACTATCAAGAATCCGAATGATTAGATGTTTTCTGTCTTACTGTATGGCTGTGAAAGTTGGACAATGGACTCTGAAATAGAAACAAGAATAGATACCTTTGAGATGTATATATACAGACGAATGTTGAGAATTTCATGGGTACAAAGACTTACTAATGTTGAGGTACTTCGTCGAATGTGTAAACAAAAACAATTACTAAGAATAATCAAAGAAAGGAAAATGCAATACTTGGGTTATGTGTTGAGAGGAGAAAAATATGAATTACTTCAAGTTATACTGGAAGGAAAAGTACAGGGCAAAATATCAGTAGGAAGATGCCAGAACTAATGGCTGAAAGACCTGAGGAGATGGTTCGATCGTTCATCCGCAGAAATCTTTCACGCAGCAATGTCTAAAATTACAATTGCCATTTGGATCGCTAACCTTCGAAAGGAGATGGCGCCATGAGAAGAAAACTTAAAAGGTTTCAGGTATTCTTAGCCAGAAGCCAGAAGGTTATACGAACTTTACTTTGCTTTACTTTACTAACTTGAAAATCGATGGGAAAATTTTTCTTTTTGTTGATGATGTCAGTATTAGCTAGAGGAACTCTAACATTGTAACTCTTCATGCAATCATAACTTCTGATCTACTTGTTCTGATCTACAAATAAAAACTTGATCCACCCTACTTTACTCTCTTTTAGGGTGGATAGGACAGTAGTATTATCCTATAAAGGAGCTCTTCAACCCTTGCTTCTTAATAACAGCCACATCAGTATCATTGCTATGCAATAAGATCTGTTTCGAAGGAAATCGATTTAGCATCTTCAAACATATTTTTCATTGATCGAGTCTCATCTTCGATATGGCCTACCTTTGTGGGATTTTAGTACAGCTGCCCAATCTGATGTTATTTCTAAATTACCAAAAAGATCAATACGGTATATTTTTGGCCTCAGTAGAATAACACATTGCACAAGCTATTCTTTCCTCTTTATATATTCTAGAAACTGTTTGCTTAATTCGTAAATACCTACATATTTTTCCCGCAAGACCTAATCATGACTACTCCACCAGAAATTCAACCTTTGATCTTTATTTACCGACTTCACTCACTGAGGTAATAAAGAAATCTACATTATATTCGACAAAAAAAAACATACAACCATATCCCTTTACAACTTAAATCTACAACTTCGTTCCTTAAGTTATGTAAATTGGCAAAAGCCTATCTATCTGAAAGACCATATTATTTTTATATATTTGGGTATCACATGCAGCAGCTTAAACTTATTCGTAAACTAGTTCGTAAGGTTTTCTTACGCAATTTGCAATTTAGTTAAATTTTGCAACGGATTGTGTATTTTATTATCTTTTTTGTGATTCTGTGATATTGACGATTTATGTAACTTAGTACATTTTAATTGTTATTGTTATTTTTTGACTTTTTGTAAGCTTTGTCCATAAAATTGTACAATTTTCAGTAACAATCAAGCATGTTTCTATTCTATAATTCAATTTGACAAACATTTTATTTCGTTCATTTATTTTTTAACTAAATTACGCTGCTCTTGGCATATACACATGATTTTTGTGGCATGTGTGGCGTACACACATGTTATATACATGAAAAAATGGTTGAAAATTAGGGTTACCAGCTGTTAAAAACGAGAGGTATCAAAGTATCCATTGAGTGAAGAATTCAGAAATAATAATATACCAACTTAACCAAATAATACTGGATAGCCATTATTTGAAACGAGTTAACAATTTGAAATACATTGGATGATGAAATAGAAGCATTTGTAATACAGACATTGCTTTACTACTGCGTATCTCATGGATTGGTTATTTAATTACTGAAGATTTGTAAGGCAGAGCTAAAACCTGACGTGAACTGTTACAAACTATAAAATAACGAACATATTCCCATTTGGAACATAATGAGAGCTGATAAGTCATGATGAGAGTTATTTAATTATGTTAAAATATTTACTTTCAGTTTTATATGTATGTAATATGTACATCTAATATAAATAAAGAAAGCTCAAATTGTAGAAATCTTATGGTCAAAGTACAATTTTATGGTCTAAGCTTACTTTTTGTAAGCTTTGTCCATAAAATTGTACAATTTTCAGTGACAATAAAGCATATTTCTATTCTATTCTATTCTAATGTTTACATTATAATTACTTTACTGAATTGCATCAAACATTCTGAATACTTACCTTAGTTTAGTTACTCAGAAATTTAGTAAAATAAGTTTTACGGTTCAGAAAATATGTTGAGAGGGGAAAGACTTTAGAAGCGCATTGTATTTTCGGCATTTTATAGAGCGTAATACCCTGAAACAAGTTCTAATCAAGTTTTTCATATTTCCAGCCGCTTATTTTTACGCCAGCGTCCACAAAGCGGCTGACAAACACGGTTTCCGGTTGAGAGATGAGACGGGAAGCGGAGAAGTAATCAGGAGGTACAGAAAGGAGGGAATCACTCTCACGCTGCCAGAAGGAAAGACCATACACAGCATCAAGATATTTTATCTTTGGTGCGAGGAATTTGACGTAAGTTTTTTTCGTGTTCTTTTAATTTAGAAAATTGCTGCGTACATTCATAAAGTACTTTTGCTGTAACTTCGATGTTTTATTGGGAATTTTAATGAATAAAAGAATATCTAACAAACGAGGAGAAAAAAATAGCAGTATTTTTGCTTTAGAATAATCTCAGTTTTTTCCTTTTTTTTTTTCGTTGAGTAAAAAATTATTGAAAACCACCAGATATTATTCGCCTAACAAAATAGACAAAAACATAACAAATTAAAAAAAAAAGTACTTTATTCAGTGACTTGACATTCTGTTAGTTTTTCATTTCTGTTGATTTACTGAAATTCATATATTTTGTTTTCCAGTGCAATATAAAAATCGATCAATTTTTATAGGTAGTGTATCCAGAAGCTTCAATAATCACTTAGCAACGTCTAAGCATCATTTTTCTAAAACTCTTAAGTACGCATTGGCTGATTTTCATATTTTTTTTTTTAAGTTTTTGAAAAAGTGAGGTAACTTAGGAATGTAATTTTTACTTTTATCTACCTATTCTTAAATTTTCATCCTTGAAGCAATTTTTTTAGGGTCAGAGTGTTCTTTGATCGGGCTATAAGGCCTATTGATTCTTATTTTTACTACAATATACAAATAACTTTGTTGAATTCCGACAAGAGAACAACTTGGTGGTTCTTAACACATGGTTTAAATTACCAAAAAGACGTCTGTATACGTGGAGGTCTCCTCAAGATTGCAAAGGAAATATTTTGAGGTACCAAATCGACTACGTTACAATTAACAGAAGGTTCCGTAATGGTATTCTAAATGTAAAAACATACCCAAGCTGTGAAATAAATTTAGACCACAATCCTGTAGTCGCAACTATCCAGTTAAAACTTAAAAGAGTAGGTAAGGCTAAACCCAGTCAGAGAATAGCAAGGAGTAGTGCTGGAGAAGTATGAAGACATGGTAGACACGCAGTGAGAGTCTAAGACAATAGATCCCACTAAGGAGAAGGCAATAAAAGAAAACATTGAAGACATGTGGGAGAAAATTAAAAATACTGTCTTGGAAGCAGCAGACCAAAGTACACAGAAAGAAAACCGTAAACAAAAAATCCATGGATGACAAACGAAATATTACAAATTATGGAGAGGAGACAGATAGTAATAAACAAAAACCTAACAAGATACAAGGAACTCAATAGGAAATTGGAAAATTGAGAAAAAAATAAATATAGCTAAGGAAGAGTGGATGAAAAAAAATGTAGAGGTAGAAGATTTGCAAATGAAGCATAAAGGAACTACACAGAAAGATTAAAGAAGTAGCTGAAATATGGAAACCCAAACACTTATCGATTGTAACAAACAAGAAAAATCAAATGCATTTAGACCCTGAAAAACAGAAAGAAATATGGAAGCAATATCTTAAAGATTTGTTTGGTGATCAGAGAACAGAAGAGAGCCCACAAATAGATACAAATGGAAAATGAAACTTTCTCGCCAAGAAGTTTTGCAGGCAATAAAAGACGCAAAAAACAACAAGGCACCCGGCGAAGACCTAATAACAGCCGAATATTTTAAACATCTAAGTGATAATGCTATCAGGAAATTAACATACCTCTGCAACATTATTTATGAACATGGCATAATACCGCATGACTTAACATCCACATATATAGCTCTTCCTAAAAAACAAAAAGCAAGCAAATGTGAAGACCATCGAATTGTATACCTAATGAGTCATGCCGCTAAGATTTTTATTCGAATAATTTATAACTGAATTCACAATAATAAGTGTGAAGAATACCTGAGTCGTTTTCAATATGGTTTTAGACAGGGTTCAGGCACTAGAGAAGCAATTATGGGATTGACACTGATGACAGAAAGGTATCTTGAGGTTCAAAAACGGCTGTATATGTGCTTTGTCGATTATAGAAAGGCGTTCGACCGCATCAAACACGGAAAATTGATTAAGGTGCTAAAAGAAGTAGGGTTGGATGGACACGACATAGCTATCATAAGTAATACATACTGGAACCACACAGGATTCGTTTGAACAGAGAACGGAAACACCAAGTATATCAACATAGAACGAGGAGCGCGTCAAGGGTGCATTTTGTCCTCCCTATTATAAATGTATATTCCGAACATATAATTAGAGCTTCTCTTGAAGATCACCTGAAGGTGCCAGAGTCAATGGCATCATCATTAACAATATAATATATGCCAATGACGCCGTAGTATTAGCAGAAACGTCAAGTATGACATATCAGTATGACGTCAACAAATTAAATTCATTTGGAACATGGATGTACCGCCGAATGTTAAGAATAATCTGGACCAGCAGAACTACGAATGAAGAAGTACTGAGAGTAATGGACACCCCTCATCTGGTCAATACTATCAAAATTAGAAAGACATCATATCTGGGACACATAATGCGCCATATGAAATTTGAGCAGCCTCGGGTAATATTAGAAGGCAATATTGAAGGTATAAGAGACATAGGACGAAAGAAAAAATCTTGGCTACGAAACATCAGAGATTGGACCCACACAAGAGGAAATTAATTCATCCAGCCCAGAACAGAGAGAAATTTGCCATATTAATCGCCAACCTCAATAGAGAAGGCACTTAGGATAAGGAGAAGGGCAGAAATAACTAGAATAAAGTATTTGAGCAGATAATGTACTAACTAATTTGATGTAAAATAAGTCCAATCATCATCCAGTCCCATTTTCACATCCATTGTTGGATATAGGCCTCCTTCAAACGTCTCCAGTTCTCTCTATCTCTAGCTGCTGCAATCCAGTTTGTTTTTATTCTCCTTAGATCGTCGGTCCATCGGGTGGGTGGTCTGCCTCGACTTCGCTTGTCAGCTCTTGGTCTGCACTCCAATAATCTCTTCGCTCATCTTCCTTCTTCCATTCTAGCAACATGTCCATCTCACCTCCACTTTTGTTTATTAATTCGCAGTATAATATCGTCTACGCCAGTTCGTCGGCGTATCTCCTCATTTCTCACGTGATCTTTCAAAGTCAGGTCCAGCATTGATCTCTCCATCCGCCTTTGTGTTACCCTCAGTTTTTCGCCAGTAGCTTTCGGTAAAGTTAGGGTCTGTGCTCCGTAGGTCAACACTGGTAAAATGCATTGGTTAAATGCCTTCCTTTTCAGGTGAATTGGTATATATTTTTTTAAAATGTCTCTCATCCTTCACTATGCCGCTCATCCCAACGTGATCCGTCTATTTAGCTCGCAGGTTTGGTTGTCTCTGGTTATTCTAATTTCATGACCCAAGTTTGTGTATTTATCGATTAATTCTACTTTGTTGTTATTGATCTGTATCTTTTCGCTTGGAACCATATTGGTCATCATTTTGGTTTTCTCGAAATTTATCTCCAGCCCAGTTTCTTGTAGTATGTCATTCAGTTCTTGGAACATGTCTTTGATCTCTCCCAGATTATCTGACAGAAGCACGATATCGTCCGCAAAAACGTAGATGGTTTAATCTTTCTCCATCGATGGATATTCCTTTCTGTTGCCATGTTAGTCTTTTAAATGCATAATCAAGAACGGTAATGAACAGCTTTGGTGACACATGGTATCACCTTGCCTGACTTCCCTTTTTAGAGTCCAAACTGTCACATAATTCAGTTTTTCTAAAAATGTGACTTGGATCAATTCCGGTCTTAACAACCTATATGACCCACTTGCAATTATTACTAATGACGCCCCATAATACATAACACACAATCAACTGGTGAATGTATTAGAGATTGCAAATTATACAGAATTCAATAAAAACGCGGCAACTCATTTCATTCATACTTAATTATTGGAAAATGCAAAATTCACACCAATCAAAACGAATTTGAATACGATACCAGGCCAGCAAACAGGCGTTTACTTATTATTCTTAAGTCTCACGCTACTGCATTCGTTTGTACTACTTCTTTAAATACCCAAGTCGAGACCTGTATACGGTGTTAATAATAACCTCTAATTATCATCCTTTCTCGTGTCTGATTTTTAGATATCATAGAAATTCACTTGTTTTTTAAACGTTCATTCTTCGATTCGTTGTACATGCAAATCTGTTATCAACACCGAATCTTTATAACCAGAGGAAGATAGAAGTTAAAATATACATTCTAAGTCATGCTACACGAATAAAATGCACCATAAATTTTCCATTTATTGCTAATATCTCAACGTGACATTTAGTTATTTTAAAAACATTGTTGAATCTTATAATTGTACTATCTTCATTGCTTCATGCAAGTTTGTGTGAAGGAAATCTATCTACATATAGCGTTTTACGTTATCTACAAACTAATCAAACAAAAATTTCTAACAAATTCAATTTCACTCCCATTTTTATAAGGCTTCAAAGTCTATTAAATTAATATACGGAGTGGATCAAAAGTCTGGAGATGCCCAATTATATCTTAAATGGATGGTCCGAATTGTACAAAAACCGGAATACGCCTATCTGCAATATCATCATAAGTGGTTCGACAATCCGTAGTGGATCTTGGCCCGCTCACAAAGAAATCGCCACTACTGTAGAATTTCTTCCTTGTAGATCTTCTTCCACATCATCAATCCATCTCTTTCGTGGTCGTCCTCTACTTTTTGTGCCCTCTAAATGTTAATCTATTCGTGTATTAGTGATCTGGCATCCTAGCACACAGGGTCATTACAAGAAGAGATTAAACGTAGATGTTATCTAGCAAACGTTGCCACAGCAAAAATGCCCAAAGTATGGAAGGACTGTCAAATTTCAAGAGCGATAAAGATGAGGTTGATCAACTGCTTAATATTCCCAATACTGACCTACGGATGTGAATCTTGGACTCTGAGACAATCGGAGAGAAGAAAGATGGACGATGTTGGACCGACCGCAGAACAAATAATTCAATTTTAAGAGAGCTAAAAGTTAGCCAACGACTCTCTAGTAAAATCCATCTCCAACAATTAAAATATTTTGAGCATGTTATGAGAGCTAACACAGAAAACATGGAAAGACTCATAATACAAGGGAAGGTAGAAGGCCGAAGATCACGAGGAAGATCCCCAACAAGATGGATAGATCAAATTACAGGAATATGCCAAAGACCTATGCATGAATTAAAAGAAATGACCAGAGACAGAGATCTCTGGAGACGGACAATACACGACATCACGTCGACCACTACACTCCCCCTGGGGGGTCAGGATTGAAGAGAGAGAGAGAGAGATCCTAGCAATGTGTCCAGCCAATGTGTACAGGTCTTGTACATATTAAGCTTTACTGCACGTTTTATATTTTTATTTTTTAAATGTTTTTGGAGACCATAAACAGTTCTGTTTGCTATTTCTATGCGTCTTTTTATTTCGTCGCTTGTTGTGTTTATTGCGTTTACTAGCGATCCAAGATATGTCAATTCTTTGACTTGCTCAAAGGTATGGTTGTTAATTTGAATTTTCTGTTGGATATTTCGGGGGTTTTTAGAAACCAACATATATTTGGCTTTTTCCTCGTTTAGCAAAAGTCTTACCTTGCCGCGTCCGCATGCCTTGTAATACACTGCACCATGTCTCTCGTACTCGAGAGTGATGTCTACTACCATGTCTCTCGATGGCTTCATCTCTGACAGATCTTCTTGGTCTGCCTCTTTTGCGTTTCCTATGGGGTTCCACTCGCCAGACGTAATTGGCTGAAGAGTGTGCGAGAGAGTCTTCCAAACCTCCTCAAGCGGCTCCTTCAGTTTTATTTGCATTTGGGTGAACGTCGTGTTTCATCCTTTCCACAAAAATCATCCTAGCACAAACCTCCTCGTGGTAGAGCTGGGAATCCATACTCGATTAATCGGAAATACGAGCAATTTTTAGAGCACGTACTCCGATTGGCGAGTAGTGATTGCTGATTGTGCAGGGTGTATCCGACTGGTAAGTAGATAGGGTAAGAGGCTTTGAGACCAACCCCTAAATTGCAACCCTAAAATCGCAACCCCGGTCGTAAGTTCCAAACGGCTGAACGTAGGATGACGTACGAGGGCTCGTTGGAAAGGGGATGAAAAATGGGGTTGAATGCAGTATGTGCCGTGCGCATCGGAGCATGCCAAAAGGTCATTATGGGGTATCTTCGTTTCTATTGGTCCGATCGGGGCGTACGAGGACTCGTTGGAAAGGGGATGAAAAATGGGGTTGAACGCGGTATGTGCCGTGCGCATCGGAGCATGCCAAAAGGTCATTATGAGGTATCTTCGTTTCCATTGGTCCGATCGTGACGTACGAGGGCTCGTTGGAACGGGGAGAAGGCGGGGAGACAAAAAACAAAGATGGCGGCGTTGCCAAATGGGCGTTAAAACGTATCTTCGTTGCTATTGATTGGATTTTGACGTATGAGGTGTCAAAGCGTTGGATGTCACGTGACATTCGACGCAGGACGTGACATTTGTCACAGAACGTGACATTCGACGCAGGACGTGAAATGTCACGTGAAATGATGTGACATTCGACGTAGGACGTGACATTTGACGCAGGACGTGACATTTATGTGACATTTGACATAGAACGTACAATGACACGTGAATTGACGTGACATTCGACGCAGGACGTGACATTTATGTGACATTCGACGCAGGACATGACATTTATGTGACATTTGACGCAGAACGTGAAATGACGTGACATTCGACGCAGAACGTGAAAATGTTGCGTGAATAACGTGACATTCGACGCAGGACGTGACATATATGTGACATTTGTCGCAGAACGTGAAATGTAGGAATTACGTGACGTGAGACGTTTTGACGTAACAGTTATGTGTCAGTCAAGACATCGCTTGACATAAAACGTGACATTCAACATAGGACATATTCAGTAGTACTATGAATTCCATCGAGTACATACATAGGGTTATGGAATTTCAACGTAAACTTGATCAGTTAAATAGAGACATTAAATCATATGAGAATATAAAACAAATTAAAAGACAATTAGATAGCCTGCATATTGAGGACAAAACGTGGAAACCAAAAGAGTTGAATCTACAGCAGCAGCAACAGCAAGACACCTGGATTTACGCCTGCAGAAAACTGCCACCAGCTTCATATCCATTGAGACGTATTCAACCAATACCATGGACGTTAGCAACAACACCAGCAAGCATATGAAAAGTGAAATAGACAATGTCTTTGCAATGTCTTGTGTAATATTAGCATCTGTATTTATTCTAATTTTAAAAATTATTTTCGAAATTGTAAGGAGAAAATTTGAATCTTCTTGTAATATAAGACTCGATCAATAAAGATGTGATAAATAAAAAAGCGTTTAATTTCTAATATATTTATTTATACATAAAATTACAATGGCATTATGTTATTGGCAAACCAGTGACGTAGACGATCCACATTTCTTTCGGTGCATGAAAATAATCCAGAGGCATGACATGGGTTTGCAGTAGGGCCAACGTTTCCAGTAGCATGAGGTGTACCATCAAACTTGCAAACATCAATAATAATTGGGAAAAACTCCAAAAACGTGACGTTTCTTATCCAAATATTCTGCTTTTTGTTCTCCTCTAACGTAGATGTAATCTGCTGCATACAACAACTTGGATTCTAGTATTTCATTGATTTTGGACAATTCTACGTGTCCATCAGAGTATCGAATTCCAAGCAGTTTTTTCTCCACGTATGATGCAGTCTTCTTATCCCCATTACTTAGCGCATTAAAAGGTTTCTGAGGCAAGAAGATGTAATGACTTCGTTTAAATCCTATTTCAATGGTAAGTTCTTTGGGAACAAACCATCCATCCACATCGAATCCCTGAATGTCTACGAATGCTACTCTCATGATGACTGCTCGCGTACTACTGACAATTTATGCATCTAATTTAGACTTTTTACAATTTCGGAGAGAGGGAAGTACTCCATTACACAGTCGTGAATTATAATGCAATAAGCCTTGGTATTTTCGGGAAAACCATTATTCGCTTCAATATCGAGTTTTACGTCAACAGTGGATGCTTTCATGCTTTCTTCTTGCTTCGAACAATCGATGACGAACAATGTGTGTTGTGCGAAACCTGAGAAATCGAGTAGAGGTCGCTTTTGTTGAGAATGTATGTAGCTAGGATAGAATTCGGTATAATTGAAATAGGCCTCATTGTAGTCAGTTTTGCTAAAATCCAACTGCATTCTCTCGTTCGGCCAATATTCTCCATTTAAAGATAATCTGATACTTTGTATGTGGATATTGTCAAATAAGGTGGGATCGGCGTCGCTTTTGTCACGTTTATTGGTTTGAAAGAAAACAATGACATAACGAGGTCTTTCCACTGCATTGCTAGTTTTTACAGCCCAAACTTCACGTCTAGCGCCTTTGGTAAGTGCTGGTAATTCATGCAATTCCCACTTTCTAAAAGGAATAACTATAGGTTGATCTTGTTGAATGGATTTCATAAGTTCCAATTTAATATCATCATTGGGAAATATGTGCTTGACTCTAAGCTCAATATTGGTAATGTTAATCTTAACAGTTGTAACATGACCTGGAGTTTTTTCTTTGACAATTATGCAATCGTTGTCATTTCGAGCTCGAACTAGTCTTATTGTTTGACGACCACACGTAATCATAGGATAATCATTGAAAATGTTGAAAACATGCTTAAGAGGCATCTGTATGTTGAATGAATGATCGGCAGCATGTAGAATTGGATCCTTAGGGTAATTCCACCCCGCCATTGCCATATGACTGGAATCTTCTTGAGTATAACATGTCATAGCACGTACAGCGCTTACGATACCAGGATCCCGCACTGTTTCCATCTCCCTTGCGCTTTCGCTGTACGTACACGAATCGAAAAGAAAAGCACCCACATTATTTGCTAGTTTGACTTCACCATTGCCGTTTATTGCGAGCGATCCTTTAATGCATAACAAGGTTTCACTCATTGCAAAAAACGAGTCAACTTGATTGATGCTAAATTCTACAATGTCATTACAGTTGAATGATTTGATGAATGGTGCATATGTTCGGTATTCGGCCTTTCGAATCGATTCGTCAAACATCGGCTTACGATAAATATCAAATATTGGAGGCATTATGCTGTTTGAACGGGATCGTTTTCCATACATGGTTGTCATTTTTTCAGCTTAAAACCAAGTGATTGTAAAAACAATTTGTTTGCAAACGTAAGATGTTGCCGCTTAGATGAGGACGTACGATGTTGTCGCTCAGACGGCTGCACAACTAATGGTGTACTATGGGCAGTAGATTGTCTTATTACTAATCCCATTTCCCACGTGATCTAAGTTCCAACACCAAGGTGCTCTGTTCTCCTCGAAAGTTTACAGGGCGTCCGTCTTGATCGACAGCCAACACAGTGATATTGGTAATTTCTCGTTGCGGTACAACAGGTAAATACAACAAATTGTGTGGAGTTTCGTCAATTGCGTACCCAGGATTTGATTGTATGACAAATTCGTAGATCGTGTGAGCAGGTCTGTTACCATCGAAGGCTCCGGTACTAATGTTGCATTCAAAGCGTATGCTAGATACTTTAATAATCCTAACAGGTCGATCTGAAGAATGTGTCTGTCCTGGAGTGAGAATTGCAGGAGAAAATCCCAATACTGTACCAAGACTGTCAGGGTGCGTAAACGAAATCTTATATTTGCTGAAAATTTGACATTGCAACGTGTTGTGGTTAGGTTTCAGACTAAATATCGTTTCGGGCTTAAGCACATTATCAGCACCCAATTTCTTTTGTATATATTCTTCAATATCGGCAATTTCATAACATCCATCGGGGAAATCAAAGTTTTGCAATTGGTTTTTGTCATTGTAGTAATAAAACTTGTTATTTTCAATGTTTGGTATACTGTTGTAGGAATGGAAAGCACGAAGAGCTATTTCATAATCTTTGTTCGGATCCAACACGATCGGTGTGGGAGGTTGAAATGAGAATATGTAATTGGTGCTGTCTACTCTCAACAACTGCGACATGATGACTGACTCACGTCAATCTAGTAATAGGTTATTATATTAGAAAAACAATATTTACTTTAGTAGTTTTATTTGTTCCAAAGCAAGTTTACATAAATGACATTTAGCTTGAGAATCAGGTGGACCATCCCAGTGAGTCTTCCAATCAGGTCTGTTGTAATGTACATAGCAGGGAAGTAGTATCTGCAAGTTAAATTCTCCTCGATAGTCTTCAGGCAATTTATGCCATATACTTAACAATTCTGAAGGTCGTACAGTTCGTATAAGATAATCGAGCGGTATGTATTTTAGTTCTTCTTCACTGAATTCTGTAAAATATTTTTTGCGAAACATATGGTCCATAAGCAGATTCGTACTTTTAGTAGGCTCCATTATATAAAAACTTTAAGCATAAATGTCCACAAATAATTTGATTGTACGTTTGATACTGATGGTTATTATAGGAAATGTTGGCACGTGCACCACCCAGATACTTAACAAGTTCTTTGGTCGGCTTTAAATTACCAAATGAATCGAAATACTCTACGTCGCTGTTTATCTTTCTATATGCTACCCAATGTGTCCCGTTATGTGTGGACACATCCAAGTTTACTATTGCACATTCTCGTTGTCGTGGACCGTCTCTAGGCAGAGCGTCATTCATGAAAACGCCTCGAAAATGTGGTATTTTAAGTATTTTCGCATAATGTGCAATCTCCACATCATATAGCGGACGATTGGGTAGCTTTATTGGAAGTTTTTTTTCAAATACAAGCCGAATCCACCTCTGGGTTTCTTACGTAGGTACAGACCCGAACCTATGTGTTCCATTGCTTTATTATGACGTATATCTTCTTCCAATTTCTTTTGGGCATTCTTTGCGTCGACTACAGTCTTGGCCACTCCGGCAGCACCCCCCGCTAAGGCCCCCAAAGCGGAAAGGCCTGCAAATAGAGGTATAAGAGGTAGAAAACCTCCGGATTTTAGTGGTAGTACTCGTGGAACATCAACTTCTTTACGACCACCAAGTCTTTTGATTATGGATTTTGCTATTCGTACAGCAGTCAAAGCAGTATCTGTTAACGATGCTCCTCTCTTCAGGGACTTTGCAATTTTTGAGACAACATCTCGATTGAATGAGTAACGTCCCGTCGTCCACGACGAGAACATCCCATTCCCAACTTTCTCTTCGTCTTCATTCCGCCAGTTACAATTAAAGCAGCACTTTTTTCACCAATGCTAGCGTCTTTCGACTTGAAACGCTCCCAGGCTCTATCTTCCAATTCTTTATCGGCCTTGTGACGTTCTTCGAGAGATGAATGCTGTGAATAAGCGATATCGTGTCGTTTGCAAGCTGCGTCTAATGGGTTAATTCCTGGATCTCCACGTGCAAGACGTTTTTGTAGTTTTGTTCCGGGACCGCAGTACTGATAACCGGGAATATGCAGCTCAATTGGCAGTTTATTAATTAGAGAGTTAACGAGACCTCCTCCTTCAACGACCAACATTGGACTGATACCATGCAAGTGGTGACATCTATAATATATTGTCGTACATATGTACTACACTTGTCACACGATGAAGATCGTTCAGCAAGAGCAGACGCTACCAATTGATAATCTGGACATTGTCCAGAAAGTGACAGTCAGTAAACATGGTAAATTACTACCAAACTCGTTTAGAGCCATTATTTGCGGTCCAAGTGGATGCGGGAAAACGAATGTCATGCTATCTCTTCTATTCAATCCGAATGGCGCCAAGTTTAAAAATGTCTATGTTTATTCGAAATCCCTCTTTCAACCGAAATACCAACTACTGCAAGATGTAATAGCACAAGTTAAAGGTGTAGGATATTACCCGTTTAAAGACAACGAAGAAATTATTAGTCCCAGCGACGCTAAACCCCACTCTGTGTTTTTATTTGACGATGTTGCATGTGATGGTCAGCAAAAGATTCGCGAGTATTATTCCATGTGCAGACATAAAGATATCGATGCCGCTTATTTATGTCAAACATATTCAAAAATACCAAAGCAGCTAATTAGAGACAACTGTAACATGATTGTACTATTCAAGCAAGACGAGATAAATTTGAAGCATGTATTTGATGAGCACGTATCACCAGACATGTCATTTGATAAATTTAAAAAAATTTGTTCTGAATGTTGGTGTGATAGTTATGGTACTTTGGTAATTATAAAAGATTTTGCTCTCAACAATGGCCGATATCGCAAAGGATTTGATAAATATATAAAATTATAAGGTGATTGGTTAGTCGTTAACAACATGTCAGATGATGCGGTTGCCATTGCCCTTCGCAAGAAGAAAGTCGCCGAATTGGCTAGATCAATTCGCAAAAAATATTTGGCATTGAAATTAGGTCGAACAGAACAAGACGAGTCCCTAAATAAACTATTTAAACCACTCTCGAAGCCTCTCAAAGATATTGCACAATCATCAAAAACGTTACATCATGCTATCACTAACAAGTTTGAACAAGTTAAAAAAGAAGAGGTGAAAAAGGAGGACAAGGAGGAGGAGGAGGAGGAGAATGATGATGTATTTCTTGACGCACCTGATCAAGCGATACCTCATGAAAACATTATTCAAGAACCAATCTCTGACGAGATTTCGATGGATGCCGCCGACGAATATATGGATCAATATCCTCCAATAAGTCACAAGTATATAAAAGAATATTTGAAAAAAGACGATAGAATTGATAAAAACTATGGTCCATTTTACGATTCTATTAGTGGTTGGATAATGGGAAAACGTCGAATAAACTTTGACAAACGCAATGGAGACATAATAATAATTCGAGAACGTAATTTAGAAGAACGTAGGTTAGGTGGTACGCCAGGTCTATATCAACTTTTATTTTATGCCAACCCCGACCAGTATAATGATGAGGATTTACAAAAGTACAAAACACTGTTGAAAAACACAGAGATTCATCTGGATACCTTGGGACGTCTTAAAGGTTCCAGCGGAGAAAAATACCATTCTATTATTAAACCTCTATTCAAACCATCTGATGCAGCAATGAAAAAGCATGCACCACCTGCAACTCGATCCAAAAAAGAACTCGAACACAGAACGAAAACAACAACACGATCATCTTCATCTACGGCCAAAGGAACGGGATTGGATGACTCACGATTAACATACAACACTGCACCCATGGAGTATATTTATTGGGATGATCCAAATGAGTTAGTTGAACGTCTTAAACTCTTGGTGGCTTCGAAAGACGCCGGCAACACATCTCTCGACAACGAAATCGTAGCCATCATCAATGAACTAAGAGAAGCCAATATAATAGAGTAACTGGGAATGTCATTATCATTTCCACTATGAGTGTCGACAAATTCGGACATCACTCTCGTTATAGTAGTAGTAGTAATGCCCAAAAGGTGGCGCGAGTCACATTTCCACATACGTCTGACGGAAATATTAATGCCGAAAATGTGAAAATATCCAATGTCAAGGATCCATCAGATAGTGGCGATGCTGCAACGAAAAAATACGTTGATGGACAAATCAATGAGTTGCGTAACCTTCACGATCCATTAATTCAAACACATGGTGTGCTATTGCAACAAAAAACTGATGACATACAGGATTTAGCTATTGGCCTTAACGATGTGAGAAAGGAGCTTCATAAAACTACAGTTCCACTTCTCGAGCAAAAATTGAAAAAAATAATCAAAGATGATCTGTCTGTACTGAAAAAGGATATGAATAAATACGTTGATGAACAAATTAATGGGTTGCGTAACCTGCACCATCCATTAATTCAAACACATGGTGTGCTGTTACAGCAAAAAACTAATGACATACAGGATTTAACCATTGGCCTTAACGATGTGAGAAAGGAGCTTCATAAAACTACAGTTCCACTTCTCGAGCAAAAATTGAAAAAAATAATCAAAGATGATATGAATGCACTGAAAAAGGATACGGAGAACAATCTAAAATCTGCTGCAGAAACAGTTGCAAAGCATTCTATGTACGATATACAGATGGAACAGCGGATAAAACAAGTGGAACAATCATTAAAAAGCGTAGTAGATAGCATTCATTCATGGGATATAGACAAACGTCTTACGGTAGTTGAAGGTGCGTTAAAAAATAATAATGTCTAAAGAACAGTTGATAAACGAATTGCATAAACCGGCACGAAAAAACTATCCTCGTCGACGAACAATAATCAAAGGAATCGATGACTTGTGGCAAATGGATTTGGCTGAAATGCGTCCTTATGCACATCAAAATAAAAATTACAAACTAATACTAGTTGTAATTGATTGCTTTTCAAAATTTGTGTGGACACGACCTCTAAAAACGAAGACTGGCGAGGAAATTACTCGGGCATTTTCGGATATTCTCGCACATACTCGACGACATCCGAAGAACCTACAATCTGATCAGGGAACCGAATTTTACAACAGAACATTTCAAAATTTAATGAAAAAACACGAGATTAATCATTACAGCACCTACACGATCAAAAAAGCAGCCATTTGCGAGCGAGTTATTAGAACGTTGAAAGCAAAGTTGTACAAGTATTTCAGTTTACATGGATCATACAAATGGTTAGATGCTCTACCCATAATCACCGAGGAATACAACAACACAAAACACAGTAAAACAGGATACAAACCGTCTCAGGTTAACAAATCCAACGAAAAAACTATTTTAAACAAAAGTTATACTTATTTAAAGATTGCAGGTCCACGAAAGTTTAAAGTTGGCGACATTGTACGTGTATCAAAGGCAAAACATTTCTTCGAAAAGGCATACACGCCCAATTGGACTACTGAATTATTTAGAATTGTACAAGTTAAGATAACAAATCCTATAACGTATTTGCTCGAAGACATGCAAGGTGCGCCGATTAGTGGCGGTTTTTACGAAGAAGAATTGCAGAAAACATCAAACCCTGACATATACCTTGTCGAAAAAGTACTCAGACGAAAAGGCAATAAGATGTACGTGAAATGGTTAGGAATGGACAGCAAACACAACAGCTGGATAAATAACTCGAATATAGTTTGAGGATCTATATTTCGATACGCCGCGTAGACATACATTTTTTGTGAAAAGACCGATAATTAACCACAAGAAGTGGGAGAAGACAATGGTATAAATGTAGGACAAACTACGATAATATGTTCAGTTTACATCCACCTCGTTAACGACGTTAGAAACACAGACACACACAGTAGTACCATGAGCTCTCAAGATAGCGGATACAACAGCCAACCTAATATTTTCGATGATGATGATGGCAGTGAATTTAGCATAGAATTTAACTACGATGAAGATAGTCAACAACCACCTAGTCCTGGCAGCCGAATTAGATCGAGTATTGGCTAAATATGAAGCAGCTGCCACAAACGAGCAATATTGTTTATTGGAAACTACATATCCAATCAGCAGCTCTCTCCACATAAAAATTGGTCTATCTCCAGCTCGAGATTTTCTACCATCCATCATTCTGTGTCAACGTGATGATTTTAGAAGAATCAGTTTAAGTATAAGCGAGTGGAACGTCATAATTGTGTGGTTAAAAGAAAAAATGAGTGACTTTTTCCATGCTACATATGCGGATGGGTATGTTCCAATCGAATTTATGAATGGTGATTTTTGCAAACTAAGACAATTGGTAAAAGACAATGTAAAGTTGCTGACCATTGAAAAATTTGGAGTCGACTATTATTTACGTGAAGATGACGCCTACCACATTTTAAACGCAAACTACAGAATACTGTACCATAGAGTGGCATTGTTACAGAGTTTACAATTCCAGAAATACTATATAAATATTTCAACTTTCATTAAACAAAATTTTTGTGCTAAAGACTCTGTACATGGACCAGTTACAGCCTTCGCAGCATATATCGATATTTGTCCAAACACTTTGTTAAGTTTAGCTCTAAAGGAATATGTATATTATTATGAACATAGACATGTAAATCATTTAACTGAATAAATATATAATTCATTAGATATGTTGTCTTTTATTCTATTATAAATAAAACCAAAAATGTAAGATTACACAAATTTATTATTAAAAATTAAATTATACAATTCTAAAATACTAGTTAAATCTACAATATACAAAAACTGTGAGATAAGTGATCTTTTCTCTTTTTTTTTTTTTGTTCTTATGAGTAACCATATACTACAAGAAAAAGAAAATTATTTATAATAAATGTTAATCGACAAGATAATGTCCCCACGGAAGCGTATTAAATGATTTTGGTATTAAGTACCTCTTATCGTCATAAGGACTTAGAGCCGTTTTGGATTGCTCGATGCTAAATACAGAATGTTGGTATGATCGAATACACCTTTGGCTCGCGGTTTGAATTTTGAATTCTTTAAGACATTTTTCATAGTCTTCGTACGTAATTTTATTTCGAACAACGTTATATTTCACTCCTTTTGCCTTTTTTGTTATTCCCAAATTTCCCAAGTCACATTCAATTCTCTCTTTGTTTAGTTGTTTTCTTTCTAGGCGCTGTCTCTCTTTGTCCCTCTCGTCGTCAGTTATTTGCAGTTTAAATGTGTACATTTTTGATCGTAATCCAATAAAATGTGTAATTATTTTCCCATTTGCCTCGTCCTTCATTAATCCTGGGATTTTTGTATTTAACCGTTCTATCTCATATGAGTTGTTTTCGGCATAGTCGGAGGTATCAAATTTATTTGGATGCGCTCTTATAACCTCTCTATATGCATCTGAACATTGCAATTCATAAATAAAGCTGTCGGTGTCCATGTACAACAATGAACAGTTGTCCTCTCCCATCGTTGGAAGCATAAAGTTGTAGTGAAAATCGTACATACATACTTTTGATATATCTAGGATTGCTGCGCCTATATACAGGGGTTTATTAAAGCATACTTCTGATTTTTTAAGTTCGATAGCTACCAAATTTTCGCTAAAGATCGTACGACTGTGAAATCGACTACTCGCAATCAAATTTCTGGCTCCGTACCTTCCATGCCATTTTTTACATAATTTTACAATACGATGACGTCTTTGGTTCTGTAAAGTTTTTCCGAACACCGCATTGTTCATTAGCTTGTAGAGATTTTTCTCAAAACTGTTGGTGGCTGCCGCCCGTAAATTTGTATTTAATTCGATATACGGTTGCAGCCACGCAGATTGATTAAATTTCAAAACTTTATGTATCTTTGTTAAAATTAACCCGTTAGCCAATGCCTGTTTAAGTGTTCTATAATGCATAATATATTTGGATTTGTGATATAAGGTTGGTATTAACTTTGGCAATTTTGAACCGGGCGGAATGCGGTGTTCGGCAGCAAATGGAAAATCTTTATGTTTGTCGTGTAATTCGCGTGGATACTCCAAGTCAACTTGGAAAAAATAGCCCTCCTTTGCATCATCCTGTATTGACATAATATCTATATGGCCTTCGGGAAGATTACCAACACCAAATTTGGTAACATCTTCGATCCACTTGAACCCTCCATATGGAAGCAATTGTAACATTGCCCATCCATACAGATTGTTCACATCTAAATAGAGGATGTACTTAGAGGGCCGTGTGGGATCATAAGACGAAATGTATTTGTTGTTGGCCTCAGAATATCTGTTGCTACAAACAGATATTCCACCTCTGATTGCTTTTTCCATAAACAAGATCATATCCACATCTTTTAGCAATTCTAATTTACATTGTGTGTATCTCAACATACAATCCCACGTGTATCCTGGCATGGTATAATACCATGCTGGATCTAATTTATATGTGTCTCGACATTTTTGTCGGAACTGTTCAAACACATCAGCCAGCAGCAGAATATCTGTTTTCAAATACAAATCGCTGTATTCTCCCAAATTTTTACAATTAAATTTCTTCCAAACATTTTGGGCATGAGCATACTTCGCTTCACTAATGTATTCATTATTTAACTTACTATAAAAATGGTTAATTGTGGGTAAAGAAGTTTCATCCAATTTTTCCAAACTGTCAATGTAATCGTAACAAAATACTCCTTTACAAGTTAACAAATTAAATGTATCATTATCTAATTGACTAAATTCTCTTTTCAAAATCTTCTTTTCGGATGTGTCTAAAAGAGATGCCAATTCATCGAGTGAAGCTCCCATAAATCTAAGAGAATCAATAAATCGTAATTTAATTTGATGTTCGTCAGATTGTAATGTAAAGGAAATGTATTTTTCTTTGTTTATGGGAAGTAAGCTCAAGTGCCCATGCTTGCAAAGATCTATAATCATAAAATGCGAATCGTAGCCACTAAAATTATGAAATACGATTGGGACGACAAACAATTTTTTAAAGTTCAAATTACATGCTTGGTGCGCAAATCCCCGTACTTGTCCCGTAAAATGATCGTGATCTACAACAACTGTATCTGTAGCCAAAAAGCGATTCTCACAAATATGGCAAACAGTTGCCATATTTGTGTTGGGTTTTTCGACCATAGGTACAATTGTCTTTATTTTGGAATTTACAAATTTGGAAATTTTGGACATTTCTTTTGCGAACCACTCCATGCAATTTTCACCTCTATAGCTATTAAAATAAGATAAACTATCATCGTACGCACATTTCAAATAATAACCTGCACTAAAAGGTACATGTTTCTGATATTTTGCTGTTTTACTCACTGAGACATTTGAATCTGTAAAATTATGTAATTGACATTCAAAATCGGCATAAACTATAAACGGAGTTGTTTGTTTGTATGTAAAATTGCGAAAAGCCACATGGTCATATTTGGGAACAGTCATTTTACATTTATTCACATCTGAACACATTTCTTCGTGCTCTGCTAGTTTGCTGTCACTGCTAAAATAGTTTAAACAACGATCGCAAATATATTTTTTATTGCGGTTTTTGTTTACCTGTGACTTCACTAATTTTCCCAAATCTTTAATCCAACAATAATGAAGGCGTATTTCAGTCTGATCATCATCTTCTGGAGGAGCATCGTAATCGTTTAACTTTGGGAAATATTTATCCTGTATAAGGAGCAAATTAACATGCTTTTCCATCTTTTGCGGTGTCAGTCTGGCAGGTACTACTTCGTAAAATTGTTTGTCCTTAACTACGTTTAATTCTAATGCAAAAACATTGACTGATATGGCGTTTAATTTTTCAAATTTGGAAATTTGGCTTAATGGCATTGGGCTTTCTAATTTGTCAGTTTGTAAAACAGTAGAATAATGTGGATATTTTGAAACTCGTTGTGGATGATCTTTTGCTGGATACAGAGCGCTAACTATTGACCAATAAAAACAAGCCTGATCGAAGTTATGCACATTAATGCACGCTCGTTTTTTCTGAATCTCTATTGGCAAGTCAATGAACGATGAACCATTTCCTATTTCCACTTTATTAATATTGACTTCTAATGAAATTACTTTAGACAGAGCAGCACCAGAATCTTTTTCTGCAAACTCCGACAGCTTTGTAAAAATTTTATCCTTAACATTTTCACTGAACCAAAGATGTAAATCGGTCGATGCGTCTATAATAGCATTTTTAGTGTTAAAATATTTTAAATCTAAACTTTCGCTATCACTCGATTTTTTAATGAATTCGCCGCAAAATGTAGTATTGACTTTAAGCATTCTATTTGTTTTTAAAATAATTTTAATTTTTCTACTAAAAATAATATAACAATCATTTAGGAACTGTGTTACATCCTTATGCGATAAATTAACTATAACTCCAGTTTTAATTCGACTAGCAAAACACGAAATGACATTTTCCCATTTAACTCTATTGCGTAATTTTGAATTAAGCCCCAACCCAACGTACTTATTATTGAAATTTAAAATAATTTGCTTAAAATGTTTAAAATGTCCTATGTAAGTTTGCACTTTTCTAACTGTTCCTACTGATAGTTTATTGTTTTTAATTACTTTACTACATCTAAAAATTTGACTATTTAACCGTCTTGTCCAAACTGTACGATCTCTTTCAGTGAATTTATCGAAAATTATTTTACTAAGCTTTTTAATAATGTGCATCAAATCATCAGACTGTTTAATCACTTGTTTTATATGCATGGTTACTCACAAAAAAAAAAAAAAAAACAATAAGAAAAAATCACTTACCTTATTCAACTATCTTAAAAGATGCTAGGAGTCTGCTTTTTCCAATATCACCTTCCCCTTCGTATATCAGCGAATAGTTTCCGCTGTTGAGGTCCGTTATTGCTGCTTGGTAGGCTTTGGTTACCCGCTGTGGTAAGAAGACAACTTCAGCACCCAAATCCAGCAGAACTGTCTCCCCAAATTGTGTTGTTACCACCTTTGCACTGTGGATGGTAAATTTTTTTCCAATTTGTAGATCTTTAAGTTTTTTTATTGGCTTACGTTCTGCAACCAAGGATACATTATTTAGTTTTGATAGATCCATCTACAATAATAATAAAAAACTATAGTTTTTCCGCTTAACGTGAATGGAGAGATGCATACTCGGCAATAGAGAAGAACCATATACTACAAGAAATCGAAATACGAACAGCGGAGAATACTTCTTATAAAAAAATAGCAGACGTGAAATGTTTTACAACACCCACATCGATAAAAAGGACATAATAAATACAAAAACAGTATACATTTTTCATACAATACTGCATGAAATACGAACAGAGAGATGTACAATTCTCATAAAATACAATGATAAAAAGGACATAATAAATACATAAAAAGACAAAAACCGCTTACCTTTATCAGATATATGTAAGTCACTGCACACCGTATTGACTACTGCGAACTTGTTGTTGTTGTAGTACGTTTGCGAAGCGAACTGTGACACCGTATGCGCTCCTCGGCCTTTTAAAGAACAGAACAGCATATCGCCCCACCCGAGCCCGAGTTGCGTCAACCTAATGTGCCTACGGTACCATCAACTGATTCGTTTCATAGATAAGCAACACCTTGAGTTCTAGAAATGCTAATATTTTTATATTTATTTTTATTTCTTCAACTAATATTTATGGTAATATAATAAATTGATATTGCGGTAAGAGAATCGTTGTTATCAATTTAGAATTTTGTTGATGTGGTTGCTGATATCTTCATACATTTTACAAAATGTAGCAACTGCGGTTTTCTTTCCGGTGTACTTGTTTTTCCAATGATTAAAATAAAATTTGTTATCACACTTGTTTACGTGTTTTGAACAACGCGGTGTATTGTTATCATGAGGCTTCATCCGGTTTGCTATCAAATGCACAATTTTAACATATTATTATTTAAAATATTTCTGTCTTAATATTTCAGTATATAATTCCGTTTTTGTGAATTTTGTATAAATAACTATAGTACCAATTTTTTGGAAATTAGTATAAATCAAGGTGCTGGTCTGTTTACATGCCTTATTGTTGCTCTCTGTATCTGTGAGTGCAGAGAATAGCACTCTGGCGTATGCTAGTTCTTTTCTTAAACGTTTGGGATACCTCTTCAGAAGTCTCTTACATTTATTCCTCTGGTTAGCAGACACAATGCCTTATGAGACATTACGTGAAACTATAAAACCTTGCGGTTGTATAGAACTATTCGAAATGAACGATTGGAACGATACTAGGACTAGGTACATATTATGTGAAACATGTAAAAAACAATTGACAAACCTGCGAATTGAAGATCAAAGGAGATTGGAAGCAGAACGAATACTTAGAGAAGAACAACTTTTACACATAAAAACGCAAATAGAGGCATTAACAGACGACGTTCAAATTAAATTACATCACATAATTAAAACTACTGATCGACGAAATACCCTTATACGATATTTGAATAGAGGTTACCTGAATAAAACGCTACTTGAACTACTAGGTTTTGTGAAAAAGGGACGATTTTGGCTGGCATATCCTAATCGCTTACTAAAGATGGAGGAAGATTATAAAGAAGTGCTTTTGGAACTAATGTAAATAAACAATACTTCTACATGTCTATGTCTTTTTTTTTAATATTCAAGTTTCAGTGTTGTATATAACTTGTATCTATATGTAACTCAATAATAAAAGATATTTTAATGAAAGATATGTTTATTTCTCCTACGCATTCCTACTGAATATGTCCTATGTTGAATGTCACGTTTTATGTCAAGCGATGTCTTGACTGACACATAACTGTTACGTCAAAACGTCTCACGTCACGTAATTCCTACATTTCACGTTCTGCGTCAAATGTCACATATATGTCACGTCCTGCGTCGAATGTCACGTCATTTCACGTGACATTTAACGTTCTGCGTCAAATGTCACATAAATGTCACGTCCTGCGTTGAATATCACGTCAATTCACGATCTGCGTCGAATGTCACGTCAATTCATGTGACATTTTACGATCTATGTCAAATGTCACATAAATGTCACGTCCTGCGGCAAATGTCTCGTCCTGCGTCGAATGTCACGTCATTTCACGCGACATTTCACGTTCTGTGTCGAATGTCACGTCCCGCGTTGAATGTCACGTGACATTTTACGTTCTGTGTTGAATGTGACGTCCTGCGTCGAATGTCACTTGACATTTCACGTTCTGTGACAAATGTCACATACATGTCACGTCCTGCGTCGAATGTCACGTTATTCACGCAACATTTTCACGTTCTGCGTCGAATGTCACGTCATTTCACGTTCTGCGTCAAATTTCACATAAATGTCACGTCCTGCGTTAAATATCACGTCAATTCACGATCTGCGTCAAATGTCACGTCAATTCACGTGACATTGTACGTTCTATGTCAAATGTCACATAAATGTCACTGTTATGACGCTCTGTTACCCTCTGCTGTCCTCTGTTAGTGTGTCTTTGTCTTTTAAAATGTCGAATGTCACGTCCTGCGTCGAATGTCACGTGACATCCAACGCTTTGACACCTCATACGTCAAAATCCTACCAATAGCAACGAAGATACGTTTTAACGCCCATTTGGCAACGCCGCCATCTTTGTTTTTTGTGTCAAAGTATTCCCCGTCTCATCCCCGTTCCATCGAGCCCTCGTACGCCCCAATCGGACCAATAGAAACGAAGATACCCCATAATGACCTTTTGGCATGCTCCGATGCGCACGGCACATACCGCGTTCAACCCCATTTTTCATCCCCTTTCCAACGAGCCCTCGTACGTCATCCTACGTTAAGCCGTTTGGAACTTACGACCGGGGGTTGCGATTTTAGGGGTTGCAATTTAGGGGTTGGTCTCAAAGCCTCTTACCCTATCTACTCTGGTAGTGTGCGCCATATTCGAGCTTTGGCCGATCCTTTTAGGATCCTTGAGTCCGCGCGCCAGTGTAGTTACTAACCGGTCGGATTTTTCGAACTCCCTTAAAAGCTACACACCCTTCCAGATTCCTGGAAGCGTTAGTTTTAGAGTAGCGTAGGTCCCAAATATCAAATATCAAAGAGGCGAGTAAGTTTTCTTCCTACTCGTCCAGCTACTCTACCACCATCGAACGTGATGGTCATCTGTGTCTATGGTAAGGACTTCGCCACGCAAGCCGGTGTGGATACGCACAATTTATTATTCAATGTAATTTAAGGTGTCTTTCTTTATCTTCATTCATCTTTTGATTTCGTCATTAGTTCTTTTGTCCATTCTGGAAACTCTGCCGCTTCTTCTCCAGTAGTCCATTTCTGTGGCGTTTATTTTGTTTCTGCTGCTTTTGTTTGCTTCTGCTTTTGTGTTATAAATTCTTTTTTTGTTATTTTTTATTATGTGTTTGTCCCATAGGATTGGATTCAGTTGTCTTATAGAGGTTCTGGTTTGACCCACTCGATTTTTAATTTCTTCTTCTGCAGTACCTTTATTTGATATAATGAGCCCCCGGTATTTAAATTTATCGGTCCCCTTTATTTCACGCCTTTCATCCACTTCCAGGTTTCTTGTTGGTTCTTGTGTTGTGTTCGGATATTCTGTTTTGTTAATGTTTATTTCCAGACCATTTATATTATATTCTTCTAGTTTTCGAACCATATAACTTAGATCTTAGGATCTAGAACACAGGGTCATTACAAGAAGAGATTAAACGTAGATGTGATCTAGCAAAAGTTGCCACAGCAAAAATAACCAAAATATGGAAGGACTGTCAAATTTCAAGAGCGATAAAGATGACGTTGATCAACTGCTTAATATTCCCAATACTGATCTACGGATGTGAATCTTGGACTCTGAGACAATCGGAGAGAAGAAAGATAGACGCCACTGAAATGTTCTGTTGGAGACGAATGTTACGAATTCCTTGGACCGACCGTAGAACAAATAATTCAATTTTAAGAGAGCTAAAAGTTAGCCAACGACTCTCTAGTAAAGTCCATCTCCAACAATTAAAATATTTTGGGCATGTTATGAGAGCAAACACAGAAAACATGGAAAGACTCATAATACAAGGAAAGGTAGAAGGCCGAAGATCACGAGGAAGATCCCCAACAAGATGGAGAGATCAAATTACAGGAATATGCCAAAGACCTATGCATGAATTAAAAGGAATGACTAGAGACAGAGATCTCTGGAGACGGACAATACACGACATCACGTCGACCACTACACTCCCCCTGGGGGGTCAGGATTGAAGAGAGATAACTTAGATCTTCCTCGTCTTGTGCTATTATGACCTGATCGTCGGCGAAACTGAGGGTATACAGATGGTCGTTCCTTATGGGTACTCCCATTCCCTCACATTTCCTTTTCCATGGCATTAGGGCGTATTGAAGAAATATTTTAAAGAGTGTAGGTGAAGTCGAGTAGCCCTGTAGAAGACCTTTCGTGGTTTTAAATGGTTTTCCAAACTTGTTACCTACCTTGACTCTAACATTATTATGTGTGTAGATGGACTTCACTACATGGATCAGCTTATCTTCTACTCCTATTTGTTGCATTGCTTCCCACAGTCGTTGTCTGGGCACTTATGTCGTATGCCTTTTTAAGTCAATAAAGGCTAGATGGACTAGTCTGTTCTTTGCCATCTTCTTCTCTATTAGCTGTTGTATAGTGTAGATGTGGTCAACACATGATTTCCCCGCTATAAAACCTGCCTGGTCGTCCTCTATTTTATTTTGGATTTATTTTTCTATTTTTTCCTTTATTATTTTTCCATATAATCTTTCTATAGATGGTAAAATGCTTAAGCCTCTGTAATTTTTACATTTTCTTGTATCCTCTTTCTTGAAAATACTCGTAGAGATAATATGGGCTGTCGACTTTTTCCATGAATTTTGTTTGCTTTTCTGTCAAGAGTTCTTTGTACTAATCATTTCATTGTTTTTCGCTTATGAAAGTACAATGTGTTTTTCCTGTGTATTTTCTTTCAGACTCTTTATCACTTTCCAGGATTCTGAGTTCTTTATACCTCCTATGTATTGTTCGATGTTCATACATGTTGATTCCCAGTTATCACTTTTATCTTTTGTTATTAATCTTTTTACCTCTCTGTTCTTCTCTCTGTATCTTTATAGGTCCACTTGTCCTTTTGAGCTTAACCATTTACGATATAACTGTTTCTTCTACTTAATACGTTCTTCCATGCTTTCTGATAGACGTTGTCGATATCTATTTGTTCTTCTCTCTTCGCAACCTAAGGCTTCCGCTGCTGCTTTCTTTATGCAGGATTTTATATATTCATATGTTTCGTCTATGTTCTCAAAACTAAACTCCTTTAGTTTTTAGTCTAACCTTCGTCTGTACAAGTCTTTCATGTATTTTTCCCTTAGCAAGTGTAGTTTGTACTTCGTTTCGGCCTGCGTTTGAGTTTCATTTACCACTGTTCTTTTTGATTTACTTGTGGTTTTCCAAGGGAATCGCATGTTTGCTTTCAGTAACTTGTGGTCAAAGCCACATTCCGCTCCCCTTTTAACTCTGACATCTGTAACTCTGATCGATGTTTCGATTTTCATTATGAAGTAGTCAATTATAGCTCGGAGGTGGGTCCAGGAGAACTTATTATTATTTTATAATTATATATTATAATTATATTATTTTGTATTAATATTATATATTATTTTATAATTTGTTGTAAACGAGAGTGGTCTTCATTATCAAAAGCCTGTTTATCTGTTCAATAGCTCGTATACCAATTTAATTCCATCTTGAACTACCATCAGTTTAAATTATAATTTGACTAAAAGCTTCTATGCCTCAAATTCCTGTAAAATTTATACCGCAGATATATTTTTATACCTAAAAATAAAGGTAGAGAATTGTGGTATCAATTTTGTTAAAAAGGTGAAAGGCCAAATTTGAGCAAAAACCGCCGTTGTCAAAAAAGCGCAGAAGTATCTCTTATTGCAATTACGAAAGAACTGGAGCCAACGTAATTATCATAATAGAGATTTCCTTGCTTTCGCCTTCGTTCATTTTCCTACCAAAATAATCAAATTTCCCTTCTTCTAGACAGTTAGCGGCTCCCTCATTTGGAAATCAAGACTACTTCCAGTGGTGGACTTACAAAAAAAATTCTAAAAGCGTTACATATTTTGAAACTTCTTTCATTAGATTATTATATATTTTTATATTGATTCTGTATATTTTTTTTCGACGTTAGAATTAATGTCTCTCTTGAATAAATATTAAAAAGTACGAGCGATAAGGCTCACCCCTGTCTGACATCGATCGTTATCGCCCAGTTGGTTGTCTCTCCCGATTTTTGCTGTTTGGCGATAATCTTGGTTCCAATATTATTGTAAAATTGCTGTCATCGATGCCAGTGCTTGAATAAAATGCTTTCATATAGTTGACTTAACATATAAGTCCAGTTATTCCTAGGATTTTAAATCAGCCAGGTATTTAATGATGTTTTTGAGTTTTCTGGATACCTCTGTTTCCTACAGTAAGATTCATGGTCTTTTAAATTATTGACAATTTGATGCAAAAAATGTAGAGCTGGTTCCTAAAAAAACTGACACGACTCTAAGTAAGATTTGATCATTTTGAGCAGTGTATTTGATTGGTCTGACAATGTATTGTATTTATTATGACAGACAAATAAACATCTAAACATAAGCAGAACCACAGTTATTCTATTAATAAAAAATGGAGAGAACAAGATATTCTCTAAAGAAAGCGAGGGTCTAAAAGACCAAAACTTCACTAAATTTAGGTATGAAAAAATAAAATTAATATTTTGTAATATCCCCATCTACATTGATAACAGTTTGTAGTTTTCGATCCATCTGCGTGAAAGGAACTATGAAATTGTTTTCTTCAGAGAGCTCTTTGGCCACTTCTCTTCATCATTTTGAGGTATAAAATCACGTCGGTAAAACCGATTTATAATAACTCCAAACTCATTCTAAACTGGGTTTAAATCTGGACTGTAGCTGGGCCATAGTAAGGTTTCAATGTTGTTATTCTGGAGCCATTGGTTCGTTATATTTGCAGTGTGAACAGGACAATTATCTTGTTGGAGGATAAAATTATTTTCTGGATGCAACTGTTCTACACTGGTAAACATGATGTTTTCCAGAATATTCAGATAAATCCGCCCAAGAAACCTGCCATCAATACGCCATACTATTCCCTTTCCTCTGGATGAAATTCATCCCTATACATTGGCGCTTAAATAATCAACTCCTCGATATCTATCAACATATAGAGGATTAAATCTATTATTATCTGCTCTATACACCCCAATTTTGCCCTTTTTAGAAGATTGAAACATTTTCTCATCTGTAAAAGTTACCCGGCCCCAAAAATCCTCCAAAAAAACAAAACAAAAACTTGCACAAATTCTTTCTAGCTATATTAAAGTGTAGTCCAAAAGTTAAAGAGAAAACGACATTATGAATCGGAAATTGTCTTAAATGCGTGAGTTAAATTCAAGTATGTATACACACGTAGCAGATGGGTTTATGTTGAATTTAAGTAATTTGTTGTTAAGTTTGTGCCAACCATTTTGTTACAAAGATTAACGATGACGTAATTTTAAAAGTTGACTCCACTTATTGTGCTGTTTCTAATGAAGATATAGCCGAAAAGGCATTGATATGTCTACAGAAACTTTCTTTTTGCCAGTGTCTTCTAATGATACCTTGGAGAAAAACCGATTGACTGCCAAAAGTGACAATTTTGTTACTGAGTGTTTTTTCATGGCTCAGAAATCTTTAGATTTGGGATATAGAGTTGGAGTAGACAAGCTAATCCGACAAAATCATAAAATGGGTAGAATCCAAAGAGCCTTTAATGATGCTGTACAACAAGCTGGGGGAAATTCTGATTTGGTAGGATCAATCAAAGATAAAATGAGCGATGAGCTCACAAAGTATTTATCCTTAAAATGCACCCTCTCAGATCCGGACGTAATAAATAAAATGTTCGATTTGATATCAGCTACGTGTTACTGGTTATGTCAGGTTTCAATGCACCAACATGCCCCAAAATCAACTGCCTTCGCTCCATTGAAAGAATTACCAGTCACATTTCCAATAGATTATAATATACCTGATACTTTAAAATGCATTCCAGAATTCATTGTTGAAAACGATGTACCATTCCTAATGATTGTGAGAAGATTTACACCAAAAGACTTTAAGGAGCTAAGCTACGAAAAATTATGCCTATTCTTACCTTTATGTATGGGTTCAAGACAGCACGTGAGGAATTCTTACGTTAAAGCTAGGTTAGCTGAGGCTCTGGAATTACTGTTATCTAACCATAAGCATGATACCCAGAGCAGTAATATATGAAGGACTCAGAGGCTACGGTTGTTTGGAGAACATCCTCATAAAGGAGAGATTGTAGAATGCTTGATTTTGTAGCTGATGGTTTAAAGCAAATATAAGAGCTTGTTTTTTTGATGCAGTTCGGTACCTAAGACACGACGCTTTAATTCTGTGCCAAATTGTTTTCTTTCTTCCCGGAAACTGTGACATAATGCTTGCAGTTTTCACATCTTCAAAAGTATTCTCTTCTAATCTCTTCAAAAGCGTGCGCTTTTCATAAGCGGTAGATATTTTTGTTCTTCCAGATCCTTGCTTTCTTTCTAGAGCTTTTTGTTCTTTCCATCTTTTATTAGTATTAAAAACTGTTGTTCTATTTACGTTAAAATGGTTCGCAGCAGCAGATAGTGACCAACCATCTTCTAATTTCGATACAATCCTTGCTTTTAGTTCTTTGCTAGCATGTGGAGCCATTTTTTGAGGTTGAACAAAATAAGCTATCTGATAAATTTTAAGATTTGGCAGTGACAGTGACAGTATGTAAATAATAATTATTTATGCTTCAAAATACACTGCTCAATTTCAATTTTCAATCAATAAAAGATTTGTTCGAATAGTTCATAAGGTAATTAGAGAAGGTAGCTAAATCAAATACTGCTAAATTTGGCTCTGAAAGGACAATTCATTTCTTTAATTAAATATAAGGTATTATATTAAAAAAATAGTCGATGATATTTTAACTCCGACACATGTGAAAGAAAAAATTAAAATTGCATCAAAAAATTACAATTTGTAAATTAAAATCGACCTGTTTTGGTGTTTTTTTTTTAACTCTATTAACGTTCGATGCCATCAAGCCGCGTAAGGAGTGGTATAAACTTCTCTATTAATATTTTTATCCTACACCAACGATCAATTCCTTAGTAAATCAAAATTTTTACCTTGATCGATGCTGATCAGAATAGATAAATAAAAAAACGAGCAAGATTCTAATCCACACGGCTCTGCTTTTTTACCTTAGGCGCGCAAACGACAAGGAGCATATTTAAATTTAAAATGAGTGCGAATGTCGGCCGGTCATTAACATATAGATTATGGCAAGAGCTTAGCTCGTTTTTGCCAAAGTTCAACAACCAACCGACGACGACTTCGGCCTTTCTTTGAGTTTCACAAGACTTTCCTCAAACTTTGAACTTTCCCAGTTCGTCCCGAAGTATTAACATAAGTAGATATCAAGCATTCGCAGTGACGGTTAGTTTACACGGCGGTGGGCGAGGGTTTAGGCAAATTTTGGGACAAACGCTGATGCTAATGGGTGTGTTTGCTGTACATATTGCTATGTGCTTCTTAATTTAAACTTATAAGAACATCTAGGAATTATAAACTAGTAATTGAAAAGATTTTTTCTGTAAAAACTTAAGGAAGATTTTTTCTCCATACTAAAATGTTGAGGCGAGCGTCACGGAACTAGCGCCACGAGAAGGCGTCACGGGAGCGTTACAAAATAGCAGTTCTTTGCAAAGATTTACTACTATCGAGCAATTCGTTTTTAGTTATCATATTTATACCTCTGAATAAAAGTATATTAAGTCACAAAATTTGAATTTTACAGGAGAGTGAAAATAAAAATTCTTTTTAGTATTTTGTAGCATTTTCCATTAAACACAATAATTTTTATTGAGAAAATTCTTTTAAATGTGAATAATGGTCATTATTCTTTTTTATTGTCAAAAAGAAAACTTTTTGAATACTACTGTTTTTGGAAAAATGGACAAATTATTGCTCTGAACAAAACCCATTTTTGCTCTGAAAAATAAATTTTTGACTGTGAGTTAATATTAATTTTGCCACCAATCTTATTGCAAAGACGAAGCTCTATTATGAAAAATATCCTACCCATTTTACAGACTTAAGGAAATGTTTGGATATAAAGAATTAAAAATATTTTACAAAAGTGTTTAGAACTGACACAAATAATTCAGATAACAACCGGAGAGTTAAGCGATGCCCTCGAAAGATCAAAAAACGGTAAAGCAGCAGGACCTGGAGACATCCCAATTGAGTTGTTAAAGAATGGAACAAAAATATTACAGGAGATGTTGGTTCAACTATTTAACAAATGCTTAAAAGGACAAAATATCCCTGATGATTGAAATGTTGGATACATCAGCTCAATATTCAAGAAAGGTGATAAACGCAAGTGCTCCAATTATAGGGGAATAACTGTTATCAGCTCAGTGGGGAGGTTGTACGGTTGAATAATAAAAGAAAGAATAGAATCAGAATACGAAGGCAGAGAAGAACAAATCGGATTTCATGCAGGAAGATCGTGCACTGATGGTATATTCGTTCTGCAGCAGGTAATCGTAAAACGGAAGGCAAGGAATCTATCTACCCACCTATTGTTTGACGATTTAAAGAAGGCATACGATACGGTATTTTGAAAAAATTGTTTTAAACATTGACGAAAGTAGGTCTCAGTAGAGAATATGTATATGGTATCGCAAATATATATAAAAATGTAAGAAAAGTCTTTAAAGAAGGAAACTATTGTCTATCTTCGACCTTATTTAAAATATATATTCAATCATCGCTAGAGTAAACTAGCGATAAAAGCTATGGCGAAAAACAAGTATCCGGATAGGCGGTGGTAAATGTCTAATAACTTTATTTTTCGTAGATGATCAGGTAGTCTTAGAAAATGATGAGGAAAACATGGACTACATGTTTAGAAAACTAAAGAAAGAATATGAAAAATGAAGCCCCAATATAAATATGTCAAAGGCAGAGTATCTTAAAATAGGAGATGATAAAAAAGATTTAGAGTTAGAAATAAGAAACACAAAAACATGCAATGAATATAAATATCTCGGAACTGTAACATCTAAAAAAGGCACTACCAAAAAAACATCAAAACAAAACGCAGCAGTGAAAAAACCGGTAAACATTCTAAACTCTCTACTATGGTCTAAAGATATTAGACAAGGAACGAAATTGACAATCCATCGAATCTTGGTAGAGCCTATTATGACTTATGAGGCAGAAGTTTGGCAGATCACGAAACAGAAATGGAAAAAGAATAGAAGTAGTAGAAATGGATTTTCTAAGGAGAGCGTGTAGTATATCTAAGAAAGATTATATCAGGAATGAAGATATTAGAAGGAGGACAAATACTGTATATTCCAGTTTATACAGAATTGAAACAAGACAACTAGTGTGGTATGGTTACGTGAAGCGAATGAATGAAAATAGATTGCCAAAGAAAGCTTTAAGTTACATACTTCAACAAAGAACAAGAAGGGAAATGGCTTCATTTGCCTGATAAGAAAATCGGTCGGACCCAAGACCGATCCCTGTGGGACTCCAGCCGTTACGTTAACGAACGTGCCCTTCTAAACCATGATTTTTCTTCCTCTGTAATAAAGAAAAGATATTCCTTATTACATTCATTAAATAGTTAGGACACTACCTCTCTTCCAATGCCCGCATCACCTCTTTCCACTTCTTCTTCTTAAAGTTCTATCTCCTATCGGAGGTTGGATATCATAACGGCTATGGTCACTTTGTTGGCTGCTGCTCTGAAAAGTTGTAGTGAACTACAGTTAAACCATTGTCTAAGGTTCCTCAGCCAGGAGATGTGTCTTCTTCCTATGCTTCTTCTTCCTTGGATCCTTCTTTGCATAATAATTCTCAGCAGCTCGTATTTTTCTCCTCTGATTATGTGACCCAAATACTCTAGTTTTCTTCTTTTTATGCTATTTATATTTTAAACTCACTGCAGAGTGTTAAATGCATTTCTAATATCGAAGAGCAGTAGAGCCGCCCAGCGCTGTTTATCCTCAATGTTGGGCAAAAGTCTCGGTTACACCCAAAATTGCGTCAATTATGCTCTTCCCTTTGCACAATCCGAATTATCTCTAGGATAGGCCTTTTGATCTATCGTGAGATCGACCCGTCCTCGCAGCATCCTCTTGTTCATCTTTCCGATGCATGAAAGAAAACGTATGGGGCGAAATTTCTCCCCAGTTTTGAGAAGCAGTACCAACCTTAATGTCCTCCAAGCTTCAGGAAATGTTTGTTCTTCAAGCAATGTATTAATATGCTCCAAAAGTCACCCAGGTTCCGCAAGTCCTAGACCCTTTACCGCTTTGGGCGGTATTTGGTCTAGTCCGGGAGACCTACGTGTCTTGAGTGCATCCAATGCTCCTATTAATTCATTTATGGTAAAGGGTACGGCCTGCTCAGCTCCCTCGTTCCTCCATACTTCATGCCATCTGCCGGACGGAAAAAAGCTCTAGTGTTACCTCAAGCTTTTTGTTCCTGACCAAAGATGTCCTCATCCAGTTTGTCACACAGTTCTCTCCAATGCTTTCTTTTTTTTGTACAAATTTTTCTGTACGATTCTCTCTATTGTGCGCCGTGTGCTATTTTGATTAGCTGGATTTGCTCGATGACAACAGAGTTTATCCCCGCTCTACCTCTTGCCCTCGGTATCCTTCTCCTCATGGCTATGTATTCATCTCTGAGCTCTTCTTGGCTATTTCATTATTCTTGTCTATTTATCTTGTCAGATAGCTGGCCAGGTCAAAGTGGCGGGAGTAACTTATTTCTCTACACTAGAAATGCAACGTTGAAAACTTGCAACACAAAAAAATCCATGTAACAAACATTTGTAAATAAATATGTTTAAATAATATTTTGAGCTGTAAAAAATAATTCACCCAAAAAAATTACGGTGAAGGAGCACTTTATTCCTCATAAGGAATGACCGAAGAAAAAAATACTCGCAGTTTAATTCAATATCTGAACCAATAATAATCGCTTTCTCATTGTAGAAAGAGTTGGATTACTTATATGTTTGTCATTCCGATTTTGTAGTCGTTAATTGATTAATTTTTATCACATTTCGGGATGTATGTGTGCTATTTCGTTCAGTAAACTTCCGTTTGATGGAATTTCAATTTAAGTGATACACAATCCCTATGCTACACAGTTCATTGTATCCGTGACGCAATAATGACTCCACACAGTGCAGTTCGTGTCACCCAAGTAGCAACGTAACACGCGAATACTTTAATTTTATTTGTTCATGCTGAACTGCAATATTTTATTAGGTTTAGTGGGAGATCGTTTAGGGCTTAGTAGGTAATTTGACTTGGCGGCTATTATTTCGCATTGATCATGGTTAAACAGAACATTATGCATGTGTTGTACTTAAAATGGGAGTATTTTTATTATAGAGTACGGCAAAAAGTCTATAATTTATTAAATTTGGATCGAATTGACTTCATATTACCATTGTAATGAATTTAGGTGGTTTATATTTACTCTCTACTTTCATTAGGGCATACATAAACTATATTGTTTATTGAAAAGATTGGGAGTCCGTATAGGTAAAACCAAAATGGCGATGTGCTTATTGGAGTAAGATAAGATCTCAAATATATTGTAGGTTTGATAGATAATATTAAAAGCAGTTGGAGTTAGCGTTCAAACCAGAAAAAAATATCCAAAAAAGGGTACAGTGAGCGGTGCTGTAGCCTTTTTTACATATTTAAAGAGAAGAAGAAAAATCTGCATACAGACACCTGTGACTCACCCAGGTAGTATTGAGTTCCTAATACCCTAACGAAGATGTGCCAGGAAGAGATGCCCGAGGGAGTTAGATCTTTGACACTTCGTCCCATCACCACTCCAAGATAGTCGGCGTCCAACTAAAAACCTCTCCTCTGTCACTCTAAACATCAGGATGGCAGGGCTGGTTAAGGCAAAACATCTCCCCTGTTGCCCTACTATCACCCGATTCCCGTTCTTTCTCCTACGCATTCATCGAGAAAACCACACTCACACGAACCACCAAAGACTTTTAACTCTCTTGTCTCTCATTCGCTCCTATTTCGGCCTGCGACAGTCCGAACCCAACCAAATTGCTACTCGCTCGTTTTAAAATTCTGTTGAGAGTTCTCTCTTCTCTCGTTCTTTTGAAAAGAGCATCTCCCTGATAAATTTGTGGATCCGTGTCCACCACCACCTCATCCCTCATTATTTTCTCCAAGATTTCTCTAACGGAATCAAACATTCGGCAGTTACACTCTCTTTCAAACGTCTCTCCTTCATCCGCCCAAAGCTCACACTCCAACATCGTGTGTGTGTGTGTGTGTGTGTGTGTGTGTGTGTGTGTGTGTGTGTGTGTGTGTCACAGTATCCCAGAGACCACAGTAAAGGTACTGATTAGCCTGTGTCCTCCTAAACCTGAAAAGGTAGCTGCGGAAGCATTTGTTTTATGTTGATTAATATTTATTTATATTTTATTATTAATATTTCGTCTGAATTTGTCAGGTTTGTCATAAGTAAATAACGTATGCTTTGTTAATACATTAACAGGTCGCGTTAGGAACAAACATAATAATTTATGGAATTATTTTATAATATAAAAATAAATAAATAATTAAATTACTTTATTTCATTTTAAATAATATTATTTAAATTTTAAAAATACAGAAATCATAGTATGAAGCTCCGTGTTAGTCTACAATACCATCTACTGTTCCACTTTTTGGTAGAATATTTCAATGTGCTTTTTGTTGCAGGTAAACTTTGGTGATGTTAAAGTTCCTCGTGGCTTCGACTATCCACGACCACAAAAAATCGAATCTCTTAAAGGTGTCCACGCAATTTCATCAGACAATATCGTCATCGTTGATGCCCAGACGCTGTTGATTCCAAACTTGTCTTATGATGGCGAAGCACCAGGTAATTTCATATTATATTTTATTTGATTTCCAAAAATATTTTATACCGGGAAACAATGTTTCACTTTACATAATTATTTAATTATTTCTCCTTTAATTAGCGAAGTCTATTTTTTATTGCAAAACCCATTAAGAATAATATTATCGTATCTGAATCTAATTTTTTTATTGTCTATAAAACACAAATGGTTTATATTATTTTCTGGTACAATAAAAAGTCTTTTAATGGTTTATAGATATTATTTTTACATGAGACAAAGGACGAACAGGCAATAAAAAAATCAATTAATTAGGAAACAAGTCATTGAGGTAGGACAACTTTATCATCAACAGCCTTCAAATGTTAGGCCTTCTGGCCTTTTTTGTGTGGTTTAATATATTTTTTATTTTTCGGGCTTCTTATTTTTCGTCCATGGATGTCATTTTCGATATTACTGATATATCTTTATCAATTAGAGCATTGAGCATTTCTTGCACCGTTTTTAGCTTCTTTATTGTCTTATATGTCCGTTGCGTAAGAATGGTGATCAACTGGAGTGTAAGAACTATACAGGCATTACTCTGTTAGCATCTGCATATAAAATCTTCGGCAATGTATTGTTTAAAAGACTTAAATATTTTACAAAGGATATAGTTGGTCAATATCAGTGCGGATTTACTGCTTGAAAGTCAACTAAACATCAAATTCAAGCTCATAGGCAGTTTTTAGAAAAGTCACTAAAATATAACATAGATACACACCATCTCTTCATTGACTTCAAACAAGCCTATGACAGTATGAAAAGAACTGCATTCTATAATACAACGACAGACTTTGGGATCCCACCTGAGTTAGTTAAATTGCAAAACGTAAGCTCATGAGTTAGAATTGAAGGAGAAAACTCTACGTTCTTTGACATTAATAATGGTCTAAGACAGAGGGATGGACTGGTGTGTCTCGTCTTTAATATTCCCTTGAAAAACGCAATCAGACAATTAAATATTAGAATGAATGGAACTATTTTTAATAGATCAGCGCTAATTCTCGCATTCGCTGGCAATATAGTTATAGTGGTCTGACGTATGAGAGACATGGAAGAGACTGGAAACAATGCAGACTCAAAATTCATTTTTGACTGCATTTTAATGGTGATATTGATTTTGTGAACATACTTGTAAATTTCTAATCATTATAATGAATAGATTGCTTCTTATTTTCTTCCTTTTTACCTTCCTCTGATAAAATACTAAATTTTTATTTAGTTTAAACATTTGTAGATTTAGTTTGATACTTTTTCTAAAGCAAAATTAAAAAAAGAATTGACTGACATAGCATAGGTAAGTATATATCTACAGATTCATGAGCACGCCAATGTGTAGGCCGGTCAGATATAAATTCCCATTCTATTTCAATGCCTATTCAAATATATATGTCGAAAATGTTCACAAACTTTGTGAGTGGTTAATGTTCGAATCCGCACATTACGGCCACTTTGCACGAGAAAATGGGCAATAAATGTTTCGGATTGTGTGGAATATTCGACATTGTTGGACTGTGATACTTTACTTTGGTGTCTCGCTGTCAAAGGACCGTTCACCGGCCAATAATAGCCTACAAACAATACTAAACCAAAATAATTGTATGCATAAAATGATTTTATATGTGAATGATAAAACAATAGGTACATTTTTATGAGAAGGGACGTGACACAGCTGATATTACTCCAAGTTTGAAAGTGCTTCTCCAAAATGAGCATCTAGCATAAAATTTCTAATATCAGGATCAACAAGCACACCTTTTTTTAATTTGGCATCAATAAGAGCTGGAAATTTTAATTTTCTTTTTTTTCTTTTTCTTCTTTTTGTATAGGCATAACTCTGTTAATTTTTCAATGTGCCTCTTGCCACTGTGATCTTCCCACGATTTGTTGTCATTCGTCTTATATGATCGTTCTATTCTACTCTTCTATTTATTGTTTCTTGGACTCTTGGACTCTTCTTGTCCAGTCCTTGTTCTCCGCCTTAGATCTCCATCATACCTCTGTACGTCTAGCTCTATCCTATAGTGTCTTATCTAAGGATTTTCATCTTTGCTGTTTTAGCATTTATTATACTCAGATGCAAAAAAACGCAACGGAGAAAAGTTTGGTCAAATTCAAAGTATTTCTATTTTTTATTTTTAGCCCCATTTTGATGATTTTTTTTTAGCACACTATGTAAAAATTTATAAACTGGTGAGTTTTTTAATAAAATTTTGAATTTGACTTATTATACGGGGTTTATGGAAAGGTGGTTTTTTAACCTAACTTTGAAACATCCTGTGAAATAATTTCTTTATCGGATAAAACCTTGTTTTTCGGTTGCAACCATGTCTTCTAAGTATTATGTTTTTCGTTTCATGTGAAAATATGTATTAGTTTATTTTTAGTTTATTTTGTATTAATTTTTAATACTACAATGGTGACTGATACCGAAGGAATATCATATCGACATCCCAGAGGTACTGTAGTTAAATATTAATTAAAGGCAATGACATGATGTTGGTTTTAATGAACAATGATAACAATAACAAAACATAAAAAAAACAACTTAAATGTAACTTAATCTAAGTACGCAAGTAACAAAGAAAAACTACTAAAAAATAACTTAATACTTTGTATTGCCTCTCCTAGCCTCTATAACTGCCTGTACACGTCGGCTCATGCTGTCTATGAGGTTGCGAATTTCATATTGCTGGATGTTTTGCCACTCCCCCTCTAAACTCAAGCGAAGCTCGTTAATTAAAGCTGATGCGACTTTGCGACCTCTAATATTTCTACCAAGCATTTTTGAAACGTGCTCTATTGGGTTCAGATTTGGCGAACACGCTGGTCAGTTTATTTTATTAAAACCAACTTGCTCTAAATATTACGTGACACACATTGCCGAGTGGGGTCGCGCATTATCTTGCCTTAATAGAAAATCATCACCATCACATAGAAAAGGGTACTACGTGATTCGCTAAAATTTCCTCAATATACCGGTGTGCAGTCAACGAAACGTCAATGAATACCAACTCAGTGAGCACCTCTCGGGATATTCCTGCATACCATCACCGAACCTCTTTCATGGCTAGCGTGGGGACTGAAAGCACACTCCGCAAATCTCTCTCCAGTTCAATGCCATATCTGATGAGTGAAGATAGTATCTCGACTCATCCGTAAAAAGAACATTACTCCATTGTCCTAAATTTCAAGGTAAATGTTCCCTGGAAAATTGTAGTCTAGCCACTCTCTGTCGTGGAAGTAATTGCGGCCCAGTTGCTGGTCTGCGACTATGCCAATCAAATTCATGCAATCTTCGACACTAAGAACCATGATCAATCATAGGTAAACAAAGGGTAAGTGTCAATATGACATAATGATAACAGTCACGAAAGCCACCTCGTCGTACTACAAAATAACTACAAAATAATCATAATTAAAAAAGTCCTAAATTGTGGGTGGCAAATCCATTTGGCTCATGAACCATAGCATATTTTGATATGAAACAAAAAAACGCAATGCTAAGGAGACATGGTTGCAACCGAAAAAATAAGGTTTTCCGCAAATTCGCAAACGGAATTATTCCGCAGGATGTTTTAAAGTTAGGATAATAAAACCACGTTTTAATTATCCCCGTACAATAAGTCAAATATGAAATTGTATCAATAAACTGACTATACCAAATTAAAATTTATAAATTGATACACGGTGTGCTAAAAAAACCATTAAAATACGGCTAAAAAATTAAAAAATTTAAATACTTTCAATGTGGGAAAATTTAGTAGAAGCCCAATCTTCAAGCTTGTTTTATTAAAATTAATAAAAAGTCGTACCTGATCGATCACAAATTAAAGATGTAGATTACAAAGCAAACCTTCATCATCGTCACAAAAGAAAAAGTATTGTCTTCAGAAAAATATGCTTTAAATTTTTTTTTCTACAGATTTGAAACTAATAGTATTAAAAGAAAACTATTTTTTTATTGGGAATAACCTGCATCAACCTGGTTATTAGCGGTGATACCATGGACGTATAAACACAGATGGACTCAGTTATTTACATAAAATTGTGTAGTCAAAATTATTTGAATAGGTCACATTCTCAGCACCTTCAACTGTTGTCACGTTTTATTTTAAAATTTCTTATTCGCGAGTCGCTGAAAATATTACTCCGTATTTTATACTCTACAGGTGCTATCAAACCAAAATAATAATTTATCGGTTAGATTAATATATTTAATTGTAATTAAAATATCAAGTTGTGCACCTAGTATGCATTATCATTTAATAATTTAAATAAATTTAATAATAGCGTAAAATAGATAACAATCAATTATTTTATATGTAGAAGCACTGAAAACTATTTATAAATGGCAACGGTTGTTTACATTTCTCTGTCTTATGGATCTACGTTAAACTTCAAATGCTGTTCCATGTTTGTCTACTTTTTACAGTAGATGAGGAAAAGTTATTTTTCGATATTTTGGCTGTTTTTTGAGTGATATTTGTAAAAAGTGAAATAAAATAAACGAAATATTTACATCCCGATTTCTTATTTCATTTGTAAGTACATACAATTTACAATATTTAAGATGAGGAAATGAGGAAGCGTGTTTGTTTACATTTTAATAGGCGTACCATTGGGTTTATTCATGTTCATTAATGTATTGAATAAGATATGAGTTCATGAAATTAGACATTTTTAAACTGTAAGTAGACATTATCTTATTAAAAAAGATCTGTTTAGTACCTTTTTATTTTAATATTTCTCCTGGATACAAATAAATTAGTGAAATGAATAAAACTCATTTATTTTTCTATGTAGGTTTCCAAATAATATTGACGATCGAACTATTTGGGTAGCAAATTTAGGAGAAAACATAAAGATTTTTTATTGTAGCATTATTTTGATACCCATTAAAAAATTAAATTGAATTCAACTATATTTAATTGTATTATTTTAAAGCCAATAAAATTGTATTTTAATTTTTCTATAAAGACGTGATTTGTTAATAGTTAAACTTTTGTTTTTTTTTTTAATTCTTTGAACGTGTTTTTATACATTATTACTACTTCCAATTTTTAAAATCTGAATAATTACCCGCGAGTAATAATTCAAGCACGCTTATGCTCATTGCGGAAGCATCACATTCTATCGAAGCTTCAAAACATTGTGTGTTAAAGGTATCTTATTGCTGTGTCCATCTATGTTTATACGTCCATGGGTGGTACAATATATAGACTATACTATATTATAACGATTAATATAGAATATAAACTATAAAGTTTTTACAAAGTTAATTATAAGTTAGAATTTTTCTTAAAGTATCACTTATATTTGATGATACAATTTCGTTTTCTTTAAAAACCTAATGATTTTGTCACAATCCGCACTGTCTAAAGCGCACTTTATATCACTGGTAGTCCAGTAGCTTGTCTTTCCATTTGATATAATGCAGAGTCCATAACAATGTGGCCTACAGATATATTGGTGTCACAGGCATAGCATATTCTAGGAATTTTCTCCCTTGAGGCAGAAATTTGCATGAGAAATTTGGTTAGTTCTATCATCAGATCTCTCCATTTTACAAGCTTCTTTGGCCATTTGACCAGCTATCTCATTTCCTGGCATCCCCACATAAAATGGTATCCACACAATATGTAGTCGTTTATGATTATTTTGTAGAGGCACAAGGTCTTTTTTAATCTGTTCTAAAATCGGATGATTCGGATATATTTTCTGAATTCTCAGGATTGTACTTAAGGAATCTGTGAATATTACTGTCATGTCTTCAGGTCGATTAAGAGTTTTATATTGCCTTGGATATCGCAAAAAGTTCAACAGAATATATTGAGTAGTCCTTAGGTAATGGAAACTTGAGCTGGAATAATTGGAACTTGAATCCTCTGTGATAATGGAGAAAACTATTTCTTTTTTATAAAGTTAGAAAGATTTAAGTCGCTTATAAGATCATCCTTTTCAGTCAAATAGTTCAGTTAAATGGCTTCTTTTTACTTGCGATGAAAATTTAAAATCAAAATGTTATTAATTATTCGAGCAAGATTGTTGGGTTTCAACTGACTCTTGTGATATTGTTTTCTGCACTGGCGAAGCAGCAAATAGTTGTACAGGAATTCCTGGAAGAGGCCCTGTAATTTATGACGCTTTAGGATATTTTATCAGGTTTTTTGATTTGAAAGAATAAATTCATTAGGCAGAAATACCAGTTATTTTCGTATGCAATTCATTTTAAATAATCTCTTTTTTATACCACAGATACTTTTAAAATTAAACACTTTATCTCATAAAAGGTATTACCTCCTAACACTACTTAACGTCTTCCAGAATAATGTGTAATTTAAATGCCAACTTTAAGCAATATAAAACACCTTGGCTCCGTGGTAACTTAAACTGTTATTACTTGCATTCATGAGGATTATTTCAGATGAAAACAGATTAAAAAGTTTGTCTAGGTTTTATTGCCGTGTATATTTAATAAACGGATTGGTAAACATAGGAAAATAGACGAAAACTAATAGAAAGTGAAATAATGGGTTCACTAATTGATATTTACAAATTTCGGTAATAATTAAGACAAAAAAAAATAGTGAATAATATAAATTGAATAAAATATTTAACAGGTAGTTGGTGTTTTAATAATAGTATTGTATTTATCGCTACATCTATGGAGATCACCAAAAGAAAATAGCACAAACCTGATAAGAAACCAGATTTGTGAATATTTCTTTGTAGTTGTCATCTTTCGTATGTTGTTATTTCTGTTGCTATGTAATGTGTGCAAAAATAGGTAAGATAAATTATAGGTAAATTTAAAAACAGAAGAGTAAGTACACTTGTTAATGACAATGGAGGGGTAATTGTGGACAAAAAAAGTATTGATGATACCTGGAAAAATTACATACAAAATTTATTTTTTGATGAGAGGGAGAACCAGTCCACAATACCTACGGAAACAGGACCACCTAGAATAAGTGAGAGCTCCAGGACCAGACGGAGTACAGTCTGAATTTCTTAAACTTTTTGATGATGAATCTTTAAGAATACTATGGAAAATCTTTAATAATATTTATGACACAGGTAATATTTCAAAAGATTGGCTTGTTTCAGAATTTATTACGTTACCACAAAGAAACATGGAGCGAAAAAGTGCGGAGAATATAGGCTAATAAGTCTAATGAGCCATACACTAAAAGTTTTTCTTCAAATTCTCTTAAAAAGAAGAGAGTATATAATACACACAGTTTGGATTCATAAAAGGCGTAGGTACGAGTTATGCACTGTTTAGTCTTTAGGTATTATTCCAAAGATGCAGAGATATGACTTGCGATATCTACACCTGCTTTGTGGACTACCAAAAAGCATTTGACATAGTTCAACACCGAAAAATGATGGATGTTCTAACAAAACCCTAAATAGATGATAAAGACCGGCGTATAATACAAAGTTTATACGAGAACCAATCAGGCACAATAAGAACAAATCTTGGAGATGAACCGACGGAAGCGATCCAGATTCTGCGAGGCGTTAGACAAAAATGTACTTTCACCTATATTCTTCTACTTATGGTGCCATATCCAATTAGAGGATGTTGGCGACAATTTTGGCATACTACTCTCGATCTTGTGTGGCTCTAAAGAGTGTATGGGCATCGAGGTTTATCCAATCCCTTATATTTTTAAGCCATGAGTATTTCTTTCTTCCGATGCCCCGTTTTCCTTCTATTTTCCCTTCCATAATAAGCTTTAAGAACTAACTGGTACTTGAAATTTCGAAATATATGATCCAGATAAGCAGTTTATCTTCTTTTTATTATTGGCAGCAATTCTCGTTCTCTGCCCATTCGATTTAACACTTCGACATTTTTTGTGTGATCTGTCCAGGGAATTTTAAGTACTCTTCTAAATACAGACATTTAAAAGGCCTCCAATCGGTTCATCACATTGGTTTTTATGGTCCAGGTTTCTACACCATATAATAGTATGGAGTAAATGTAACATTTTACAAAGCGATACCGAAGCGTTAAGTTAAGGCCGCTGTTGCTTAGCAAGGTTCTTATATTAGTAAATGCTGTTCTGGCTTGCTCAATACTGCTACGTATATCTATGTCTGGATCTAGATCTTCAGTTATCCAACTACCGAGATATCTGAACTTGGGGACCTTTTGAATGTTCTTATCCTTAACCTATATTATTCAAATTATATTCAGAGGAAAAATTAAGTGAAGCCTTGAAAAATTTCGAACATGCAATCCTTTTAAAAGGAGAATGCCTAAACAACATCCACCATGCAGATTAGACCGCTATTTTTGCAAACGGTGAAGCCAGTTTACAGCAACTAATTAACAAAATAAGTGAAGTAAGTGAAAGATTTGGACTACAAGTAAACATATCAAAAACTAAATTTATGGTCATCAGCAAAAATAAAATTAGCGACGTCGAACTGCTTATCAAGGATACACCAGTGGACCGAGTAAAATAGTTTACCTATCTTGGAACAATAGTAAACGAACAATGGGATCATTCACAAGAAGTAAGATGTAGAATAGAGAAGACTAGAAGTACATTCAACAGCATGGCCTTCTTCTTCATGTACTATGTCCTTTTAGAACTTTGGCTATCATCATAGCTATCCTAATTTTATTCAGTGCCACCCTAAATAGCATGCTTGTATCAACACCATACCAATCTCGCAAGTTCCTCAACCATAAGGTTCTTCTTTGTCCTGGACTGCGCTTGCCTGCTATTTTTCCTTGCATGATATTTTGTAGCAATAATATATTTGGGACCTCTTATTAGTCAGCATGGCCAAACTCTTTTGGACATCTGGAGATGAAAGTAAGGCTCCTACGATGTTATATCTTCTCTATATTATACTACGGAGTTGAATCCTGGACAATCACTGAAACGATGGAGAAAAAACTAGAAGCCTTCGAGATGTGGCTATACAGAAGAATCCTAAGGATATCATGGACGGGCAAGATAACCAACGAGACTGTACTACAAAGAATGGGGAAAGAAAGAGAAGTGATGTATATGATTAAAGTGAGAAAGTTAGAATATTTCTTCTTTTTCTTCGTTGCAACTAGGATTACTTATGTTTGTCTGCCTCTTATTCTGCTTCATTCGTTGTTGACTGTACATTATCTTTCCACCTCTTTGAGGGCCTTCCAACGGGTCTTCTGCTGTACGGCTTATTGTTTTTACATATGTTCGCTAATCTATCTCGTCCCATTCGGTTTACTTGTTCGTTCCAGTTTTTCCCTATCCTCGCCTCCACGAAGTGCGGCTTGGGCTGCACGCCTGAACTCTGGAAAACCTGAGCAACCTTGCTGGAGATTGGGTAATCAACTCCAATGGAAAGCAGGGTCAAGGCTGACAAGGAATGAAGAAATGGTCCTCCGAAAAGAGGGTTGGTGAGCAAGGTTAGCAGCCTACCTACTGTTAAAAAAATCAATGCTCATAGAACCGAACAGAAGTTAGAATATATCTGACACATAATAAGAAATGGTACTAAATACAGATTAATAAAAATAATCCTTCAAGGCAAAGTATTCGGAAAGTGAGAAATTCGGAGAAGAAGAATATCATGGTTAAAAAACCTAAGGAAATGGTTCTCCACAACAACAACTAATCATTTTAAAGCATCGGTTAATAAAATAATTATAGCCAAATTGATCGCCAATATTCGAAACGAATAGGCACCAAATGAATCTCTTTTCGTGCTTTTTGTTCTATGATTCAAAAAATAAGTAGCAATAGTTTATAAAAAACAATATTTTTATATCGTGCCTAATTAAGTAAGCATGTACGATGTCTATTACATTTTAATATCTAAAATCTTAACAGAAATATTATACAATAACTTCTTGTTGCAGACGCCAAATTTTGGGTTGGTCGTGGCAGCAAACCTACTCCACAAGGTATCCGAGTCCCCGACGAGAACGGCAAAGAAGTACCTCTTAGAAGATATGACCGCAAAACGGTGGTTCTTACACTTCCGGGTGATTTGACAGTTTTTGACATTGGGCATTTTGGAATCTGGTGCGAGATGTTTACTGTTGACTTTGGTCATGTGCTTATTCCCCAAGAACTGAATATTCCACCATCTTTGAAAATGCTGGGTGTTAGTCCTCAGGTAAGCGAAAATGTTTTTTACTTCATTTAACATAAATTCTATGCGCTTATTATGACTTTTAACTTTTGTATGTATATTGCTAAGATGTCAATTCAATAAATGTCTTATAGATACTTATTACTACAACTAAATAGACAGCCTTATCCATTTGTTATCACGAGAAGCACAGTTTATCTATCAACTATCTATGGTAGAAGATTAACAATTTTGAAATTCGCAGACGACATAGTTTTGTTTTCGGACAACCTCAAGGAGATATGTACAATGCTACATAAACATCAGTTAGTGTGCCAGTATGGGTCTTAAAATAAACTGCAACTTCTTCTTAGAGTGCCGTCTCCCTACGGAGGTTGGTAATCATAATGGCTATTTTTATTTTAGAACTTACTGCTTTAAACAAATCAATCGATCCTTATTGGTACCAATCACGTAGTGATTTGAATCTGCAACTACAACTTCTTAAACGCTACAAGCAACTCAAAGGAAAGGCCAATGCTGAGTATATCTCTTTGTGACCGAGTTAGAAATGTAGACTAAGACAAAGAACAGGAATTACCGATGTAATTTCACAAATTGACACACTTAAATGGAACTGAGCCGGGAACATCGCCCGTATCAGTGATAAAAGGTGAACGAAGAGACTACTTCAGTGAAGACCGGGGTTAGCCAAAAGAAGTAAACTAAGACTTCGTAAAATGAAGGAGGACTATGTCCAGCACTGGACGCAAAGGGCTGGGTGGTGATGATGATGATGATATATGCAAACTTATCAAAAAATTACTAACAAAAAAATTTCATAACAAAAATATAAGATGTTTATTACTAACAAGTTAGTAATGAAAAACTTTATAAATAAATTAAACCAATTTTCAGTAGCCATTTTCAGATGATATCGATGAAATTTCTTATTATATATCTTGCAAATAATAAATCTAAACGAAAAAAATAGCCCTTATAGCGACCTGAGATATAATAATAAATGAAACCTGAAATAAATCAATTTGTTAATATATAAATAGAATAAGTCGTAAGCTGATTAATATTTATTCATGAAATTTTGTGGATATTTTAAGGGTATCGGAAGCCAATGTGGAGACGAACAAAGCCAAAGGTTATTTTTAACTTCTGGTACCTTATTTTTACATCAACACTATTTTTTGCTTGTGTATCTTCATTTCGTTGATTGTTTTAGTTAATCCTATAAATATTTCAGTAAATTATGAAATAAATTGAATACTTAATCAATCTTAATATTGTTCTGAAGCTATTTTCTTGTGGCATTGTGAATTAATTACTATTAAACTGGGAATAAGCCACAATTAAAGATAAAAATACGTTTATTGACGTTTCAATTTCCACTTCGGAAATCGTTCTCAAAATACAAACAGTAAATTAAACAAATTTTGTTTTTTGTTACATAGTGAAAAATTCTTCTAATAATTTAATTTTATCTGACTCATTTATATTGACAATTCAGACATACATTATGCATTTTAAAGTAGACGACTTTAAAATGATATTGCCAATATTGTTGAGTTGCGCTCCTGGGACGACTTTACTTATAAGATAGTTCATTCGATTACATGAAATCAACTTTAACTTGAGAATATCCGTCAGAAAAAAATCATAGCATGTAATTCGTCTTTAAAAAGACAAACACATGACATGATGACAGTAAAATTCTCCTGTTAGTGATTTCATAGTAAATTATGAGGGAAAAACCAGGAAAAAAACCTCATAATACTATCCCGACATTGTAAGTATTTGTTCGTGAATTTAGTTTACCTTCAACAAACATCAAAATTCTGATTTTATATATTACGTTATTTAAAAAACATAAATGATGTATCCTCTATATGTTACTGACTTACTAATACTGGTATTTTCTTATTAATAACTTCCTCTTTCAATATTGGTAACCAGATCCTACTACATTCTGCCGAGGAATTTGCGACACAATTGGCTTCATTTAGCATAATTAGAGCCGCTTCTTTGATTTTTCTTTTTTTACCATCCGTTTCTTTTAGGACTACATTTGAATTATTCCATTGAACCCTATGTTCATTATCCATGCGTGTTTACAGATTTGAAATCTATCAAATTCTCTATTTTTTAATATAGGATTGATGTTCACTTATTCTAACATTTAATGGCCTTGATGATTCACCTAAATAAAACTGATCGCATTCACAAGGTATTTTATAAATGCAATTCTTTGTCCTTTCTTGTTCATTGTTAGGTTTGGTTTTGGACAAAATAGATCTGTTTGTTGTTTTGAATGTTGTTGAAATGTTGAATTTATTTCCTATCCTTTTAAGTTTTTCTGATAATCCTTTTATGTACGGTATCGTTATTTTCCTCATATTATTCCTTGTGTATGCTGTAGGATCTCGTTCTAAGTTGTTCTGTTCTATTCGATCGATTGTTGAAAATTCCTTATTTATAAACGATAAAGGATAATCATTTTTGGTAACATGTGTTTTATTAAGAAAATTCGGACATTATCAGAAAAACTTAAAAGGATAGGAAATAAATTCAACATTTCAACAACATTAAAAACAACAAACACGTTGAGATCTATTATGTCCAAAACCAAACCTAACAATGAACAAGAAAGGACAAAGAATTGCATTTATAAAATACCTTGTGAATGCGATCAGTTTTATTTAGGTGAATCATCAAGGCCATTAAATGTTAGAATAAGTGAACATCAATCCTATATTAAAAATAGAGAATTTGATAGATCTCAAATCTGTAAACACGCATGGGATAATGAACATAGGGTTCAATGGAATAATTCAAATGTAGTCCTAAAAGAAACGGATGGTTAAAAAAAGAAAAATCAAAGAAGCGGCTCTAATTATGCTAAATGAAGCCAATTGTGTCGCAAATTCCTCGGCAGAATGTAGTAGGATCTGGTTACCAATATTGAAAGAGGAAGTTATTAATAAGAAAATACCAGTATTAGTAAGTCAGTAACGTATAGAGGATACATCATTTATGTTTTTTAAATAACGTAATATATAAAATCAGAATTTTGATGTTTGTTGAAGGTAAACTAAATTTACGAACAAATACTTACAATGTCGGGATAGTATTATGAGGTTTTTTTCCTGGTTTTTCCCTCATAATTTACTATGGAATCACTAACAGGAGAATTTTACTGTCATCATGTCATGTGTTTGTCTTTTTAAAGACGAATTATATGCTATGATTTTTTTCTGACGGATATTCTCAAGTTAAAGTTGATTTCATGTAATCGAATGAACTATCTTATAAGTAAAGTCGTCCCAGGAGCGCAACTCAACAATATTGGCAATATCATTTTAAAGTCGTCTACTTTAAAATGCATAATGTATGTCTGAATTGTCAATATAAATGAGTCAGATAAAATTAAATTATTAGAAGAATTTTTCACTATGTAACAAAAAACAAAAATTGTTTAATTTACTGTTTGTATTTTGAGAACGATTTCCGAAGTGGAAATTGAAACGTCAATAAACGTATTTTTATCTTTAATTGTGGCTTATTCCCAGTTTAATAGTATTTAATCAATTTTATTTCTAAAAATAATATATTTCACACAATATCCAATAAAAAATATATATAATCGCTAGACTCCCGATAATATGTAACCATTTCAAAAACTTACTACAGCATCCTATTAGATAACACTTCTTATACTACTTGTATTAGTTACATAAACTCTAAATAGCAATTACTACTTAGGTACTGGTGTACGGACGCAATCCTCTTATTTCAATAAATTATAAGTACCTACACAGTAATTTCTATCATATAAAAAATTGTTTTCTGAATAAAACCAAAGTTATTTACTTGCATAATATTTGAAGAAATATTGCCATAAAAGCAATTGCAAATGTTATCTCCCTTGTAGATGTCAAGGAGACTTTCACAACTGTGATCTAACTTGATGCACTTTAAACTAAGAAATGTACATAAGGATGAATGTGAAAAAAATTGTGATCGGTCAATAAAAACATTCTCCCCTTCTACGTCATTGTGGAATGTAAATGTTGTTCTTCTTTCAGTAGCCTGTCCGATTGTCGAACATTGGCGATCATATTGGCAATAATAACTTTGTATACGGCGGCTCTAAATAAATTAGCGGTGGTCTCTTGATACCATTCTCGGAGATCTCGGAGCCAGGATGTTCTTCGTCGGCCTGGGCCTCGCCTTACGGCGATCTTACCCTGCATTATGAGGTGTGAAAGGTTATACCTCTCTGGATATCTCATTATATGACCAAACTATTGAAACTTTCGAATTTTTATCGTTTTTGTTATTTCTGGGCTCTTTTTCATTCGATGTAAAACTATTTCATTTCTTATTCGATCAACCCAACTTATCCGCAATACTCTTAAAGGCCTTAAATTTGATCATTAATTTTGATCATTAATGTCTCTGTAAGGGTCCAGCTCTCCATACCATACAGCAATGCGGAGCATATGTAGCAGCGTATTAATCTGATTTTAAGGTTTAACGTAATGTCTCCTTTAATTAGAAATTTCTTTAATTTATAGAAGGGGCTCTGGCTTTTTGCCAATGCGTACTCTTATTTCTTTATTTTCTTTATTTCAATGCGTATTCTTATTTCTTTATTTATATCCCAGTTATTGTTAACGTTTGCGCCCAAATATTTAATATTGTGGACTATTTCTAACTCTATTCCATACGCTCTGATGTTCATTGGTTTTAACTCCGTTGTGCTGACAACCATATCAAAAGTATTAAGTTTTAGCCCATATTCATCACATGCTTTGGTTACCCTGTTTATAAGGCCTTCCGCACATGGGTCGACGCTCGAACTGGTCGACTCGATTTCAATCGCGTAGGTCTCTCCCCACCGACCAAGTTCCCTCGTTGTTGTATTGAGCTCCACACACGGGGCGTTTAGTGGTCGACTAGAATTGCAAATCTCCTCGTCTTGTACGACTCTCGAACTCGTCTCCTCGTCTGTATGAATGAAGGAGTTTAAGGAAGACCTATGTCCAGCAGTGAAAATTTAAGTATGAAAAATATCGGTAGGTAATTTGTATAAATTTAAAAATGGTAAACTGTCTCCATGGACAATAAAATTGATATAATATTCAACAGCTCAGCAAAAAATTAGAACTGGAAAAGGAAAGTAAAAAGTAATCGACGAATCGTTAGTTAAAAAAGAAGTAGTTGTATTGCATATTAGGTTAGGGCTTATAAAGAAATTTGTAAAAACTTTAGATTAACGTAGACATAGATATTTTGGATACTTATCGCGTAACTTTACTAAAATAAGCATCAAAACTGGAACTCATAATATTCGATGGTCAAATCCTCAAACGGTTTACTCACGGAATCCTCAAAGATTACCAATGCGGCTTTAGGCCTGGAAGATCAACAATCGACCAAATATTTACTATCAGACAAATGCTAGAAAAGTATTGGGAATATAATAAAGAAGTACACCAGATCTTCATAGATTTCAAACAAGCATATGATTCCATAGATCGCTTAAAACTGTGGAGTGCAATGATGGAGTTAGGCGTACCAAAGAAGCTGACCATAATTCCACGAATGTGTGTCAACAATTCCTTTGCACAAATTAGAATAGGAGGCAAAACTTCAAAGGCTTTCGGCATAAGCACCGGGCTCAGACAGGGAGACCCGCTGTCCCCATTAATATTTAACCTAGCATTGGAATACGCAATGCGAAAAATCTATACCAGAGTCAAACCAGACATAACTGCCAGAGGAGCAAAGATTATTCTCGCATTTGCAGATGATGTAGATGTAGTAGCACAGACAACACTGGAAGTTAAGGATATAGTATCGAACTTTGAAGAAGCAACACTAAGCGTAGGCCTGAAAATAAACGAAGAAAAAACTAAATACATGGTCGTATCAAAAAAGGAACGACAGCGAATAAGACAAAATATTACCATAAACGATCATAATTTTGAGGTGGTCAAAGAATTCAAATACCTAGGAGCAACAATTACCAGTGAAAACACAGGAGAACGGGAGGTTGAAATACGAATACTGGCGGGGAATAAATCATTCTTTGCCATTTAACATCTAATGAGGTCAAAGCTTCTCTCAAGGCGTGCCAAAATCCACATGTACAAAACCATAATACGACCAGCAGTGACATATGGAAGTGAAACATGGACATTGAGATAGAAAGAAATCAATAAGCTATTAGTATGGGAACGCAAAATCCTGCAAATATATATGGTTCTTGCAGGGACAGCGTGACAAATGAATGGAGGAGCAGATACAACAATGAAATAGAGACTCTCTTCGGGAAAGGAAACATCGTAAGATACATAAAAGCCAATAGATTAAGATGGGCAGGCCACGTAGTACGGAGTGATGACGACAGACTGATTAGCAATGTATTTTGGGAAAGACCAGATGGTAGAAGATCGACAGGAAGGCCTAGAAAAAGGTGGAAAGACGCAGTCAGGGAAGACCTGGAGAAGATGGAAGTAAGGCTATGGGAAATAATAGCACAGGATCGGAATCAATGGAAGACAATAGTAAACGCGGCAAAAACTCACGAAGATTTGTAAAAGCCAATGATGATGATGATGAATTCTCAAACGAATTGAATGCTTTTTGCTCGTATGTTTAAGTAGTACATTAGAACCCAGATAATTAAACAGAATTTATACAAAATATCCTTTCCTACCTCCAGAGCCACTTAGATCAATTTCCAGATAACTCAGCTGACTTCAACAAAGAACAGAGAAAAAGATTCCATGAGGATATTAAAATCATAGAAACTCATTACCAAGGAGCAAGATCAATCAATAAATCACTTTAAAGCCTTCTAGGCCGTCTTCTTATTTCCAGTCTTCATTTATCTCGGTCGTTCCAAAGGTTTTCTTCAACTACCCTTTTCCTTAAGTCTTTATCGATTCCTTCTCTCCAACTTAATCTGGGTCTACCTTACTTTCTTTTTCCATGTATTGTCCAGTTTAATACTTTCTTTGGTATTCTGTGTTCATCTATTCTTTTATACGTGTCCATCTTAGTACCATCTTAGTTGATTTATTGTTATGTCCTCTGTTATATTGTGCTTAACACCCATAATTTCTCGTATTCTTTCGATTCTAACGCTGTTTAATCTTGATTTTCCAGCCGCTCTTATCCAGAAGTTCATTTCTGTTGCTTCTAATGCTTTTAGGTTTTTTCTTTTTAGCGACCATCCCTTACTTCCATAATGTAATGCTTTTTATAATGCTGTTATAGATTTTGTGTTTGTTTTCTTTGGAGATTGTTTTGTCCCACAGTACACTGTTTCATTACATGATTGCTTGTCTTCCCTGGTTATTTCCATGTTTAATATCTAATTTGACATCGTTGGTTATTTGCATGCCTAAATATTTGTATTTTTGGCAGTGCTTTATTCCTTGCTGTAGTTCTTCCAATATTAGATTTTGTTGAATTACCCCAATACATATGTATTTAGTTTCCTTGATATTTACTTTTAGCCGCCATAGTTCGTATTCTTCGATAAGTTTACGGGTCATATATTCCAGGTCTTCATAGTCTTGGGCCATCACTATCTGGTCGTCTGCAAAACTTAATGATCGAAGGAGGGTATCGCCAAATAATGGTCAATTATTCTTAGAGCCTTCAGCGAGATTGTTCTGGAGACTTACATGGTAGAAAGCCCTTATAAGTAATTTTTCGGGATCTTCTTCTTCTTAAAGTGCCCTCTCCTCAATGGAGGTTGGCTACTACAATTTTAAACTCTTCTCTATCTTCAGCTGTTCTTATTAGCTGTTCAAAATTTAGCCCTGTCCATTGTCGGATATTTCTGAGCCATGATAGTCTTTTCCTTCGTAGGCCTCTCTTTCCCTCGATTTTTCCTTTCACTATAAGTTGGGCATATTGGTACTTATTATTTCTCAGTATGTGGCCTAGGTATGATGTTTTTCTTACTTTTACTGTGTTAAAAAGTTCTCTTCTCTTCGGGATCAGTAACAAATCAATTTTTTGTGTGTTATTAGATATATGTTTTCTGCATAATATATATTACATATAATCACCGTTTTCAACTATATAATAGACCAATATTAGCTTGTTCTTAACGCTATCGTATAAAGTTGTTACGAAAACATGAAAAGATAATTAAGAAATCACAGCTTCAGAAATATTTAAATTCAATTCTTACTTCTTCTTCGCCAAAACAGCTGTTAGGTTGAGTTGGCAAGATTATAAAGACGGAACATTAACACCCAAAAGAGCCATGTAAATAAAATAGAAGTTTTTAAGCTCTGGTATATCGCAAAATATTACAAATTTAATGGGCTGCAGAGAATTACTGATGCTATAATGTTTAGACCAGTAAAAAAGAAGAAAGTTGCACTAATGATTCAAAGAAAGAAAATGCCTTACTTAAGGCATATCATGAGATTTGCAAGTGTAAGATAAATAAAAGATGAGAAATCGAAAGATGTTACTGGTTAAAAAATTCGGATGGATCGAATCATCACCAACAAGAGTCATCTTTGTAGAACAGGAGTCTCAAAAATATCCACAACTTTGATGTTTGCTAATCTTCGAAACGAATACAGTACTTAAAGAAGAAGAAGACAGAAACATATAAAGAATTTAATTAGGACACAAATGATAATGGTGATGATTATAAGGTTACTATTCAAATGCTTCCAGATTATTTGTTTTGTATAACGTAAACTCTCGATCTTGTTATATTAAACTAATAATAAGTTTATCTAATTTTTATATTATATAAAATACCATAATATGCCAAATACTATAATAATACTTGCTTTAATAGCTAGCTTAGGTGAATAGAGCTTGTGGGTTTAGCAAGTGTCCCTCCACAACACGATGTTTAATAAATGTTTCTGTTGTTACAGAAGCTACACCAGGTTCAAGCGCAGAAAGAGCCGAGTACAACAGGGTCAAGTTCGAGGCCGTTTGTAGGGGGACACTTGCAGGCTACCACGTATCGGCCGCCATCTCTTTTCCAATTTTTCGGTATCGGACGAAGGAACGACGATGTTAGTCAACAGAATTCGATCAGTTACGTTCCCAACGAACAGCTTAGGTTGCAGCAACAGCAACAGTCGCAGTATCAACCGTTTAATCAAGTGCAGCAAACTGTGCAGAATCAATTTCAAGATAATCAAGGTCGAAATCAACAAATTTATCAAGCTAATAACTACCAGCAATCTCAGGAACAAAAATTGTTAGAGCTACAACAGTTACACCGGTTCGGTCACTTACAACAGAACACTCAGTTTCAATATCAACAGCAACTAAAGCCACAAATCAATTACGCACAACACAATGTCGATATTAAACCATCGATTTCACTACAATTTCCACAAAACTTTGCACAAGAACAGATATCCAGGCGATCTTTTCAACCTGAACAAGTTGCTCAATATAGCAACATTCCTCAGGCAAACTTTGCCCAATACCACCAAAACAGAAGGCAGTACGAGGAACAACAAATATATGACCGCCTTCTACAAGAGAAGAAATTGCAAGAAGAGCAACAACTAAGAGCTCAGTTGAACAGGCAGTACAACAGATTTCAGTTAAACGGAAACTACAACCACTTGGGATAGAATAGGTTTTTTAAAGAGATCTCTAGGTGTGGAGTTTAGTTTATATGTATATTTATTTTGGACCTTTTCTTCGCATTTATCTTAAGCCAGCAGTATTATCGTTTCTTTGTGTCCTTTACAACACTTATAAAAAACGTTTAACATAAGATACTCAGGTAGGGAAGGAGTCAGGGAGCTTTATCAGTGGGCAATCAATTAAAGCAAGCGAATGTAATTATGCGAAATATTTGCACGTAAAAGCATGCAATCGTTTACCAGTATTTGTATTTGTATAACTAATAAAAAAAAATGCAGATAAGTCTTCTCTTAAACTTGTGTGATAATAGGTAATAACCTTTAATCGTGATAACTTGTTGGTTTTTATCATAGACATATAATACAACTAAACTAAGTGCTTATCATAGACATATAATACAACTGAAAATGGAGTTTAAAGGTTTGTCTGGATTGTAATGTTCTTTCCAGAGTGAATGTGTGTGTTTTTTGAGCTAGATGCGACAGCGTCGGGTCTCTAGTGACTATTGTTCCTTTTTCATTTTCGAACTTGTACTCGGCCCCAAAACCAGTGTATTGCACTATAATTTTGTGGTCGAGCGTATTTTAAAATGGAGGTCCTCAGCTTTCGAGAGTCGACTTGCCGCATTTTGCCCAGTGTGAATGTGTGTGTGTGTGTGTGTGTGTGTGTGTGTGTGTGTGTGTTTAACCCATCGAGCAAAAAGACAATAGAGGGAATGTAAATGTAGTGGGGGCAAACATATTGTTAGACAGGAAGTGCGATCTTTAGAAGCCACATTAAACAAGGAAAGAGAGTCTCTCTCCTTGTTTGACATCAAATTTAGTTGGGTTATGTTATTGTTTGTCCCAAATGTCACATGAAATCTTATTTATATTGAAGTTTTTAACAATTGTGTCGCATTTTAGACTCGTCATTAATAATTAATTAAAACTTTCTCGTCTAAGACACATTCTGAAAAATATTATATAGCTACTGTTGATAAGTGTCGGAAAATTTAAATTTGACGCATTCGCATTTCCGGATATGTCCGCCATCAGAGGCCACTTTTTTGGTCTCCTTTTCATAAGGATTAGATTCCCTCTTTTATCTTATTGCTCGATGGTTTAACCCAACAGTGACGAACGTTATCATTTTGATGTTACTTGGCTCCGTCAAATCACCTAGATTTTCCTCTTCCGACCACAGACTCCGTGTTAAGTAACGGGGGCTGCAGTCGGCCGAGGATCCCGGTGATGAGGATGCTTCGGTAGCAGAAAGAGGATCCCTTTCACTGTTGGATTAGTGTGAGTGTGATTGGTGTAAATGTGTAATTAGTGTTGAAAGTGTGCGAATCTGAGAGGCTAAAACTGTGTTCTCTAGTTACCATCCACTGCAACAGATAAAACTGACGTAAAGCAGTATCTGCATATCGTTATAATGGGCTAGGTTTATGAACACGTAACCTTCCCATTGGTCGTTTAGGTCAAGTGGTCAATCAACTCGGCCCAATAAAAACAGATATAGAAATTGCTTTGCATCAGTTTTTTTTGTCGACCTATATTGCAGCAATCAGTATATTTGTAGGGGAGACAGGGATTAGTTGTACATTAGTTACAATTTTTACATTTTATTTTTTTGTGCATTCAATATGTAAAATAGGCACCTCACAAAACTTGGTAATAGGCATAAAACTTATAAGAAGCACTCACTTCGATATAATTATTTAAAATATTGGATTTACAAGAAACTTGGAAAGTCTTGAAAATTGTATCAAATTACTCCCCAATTGGGTAAGTTATGACATGGCGGGGGCAAATTGTTACACTAGTAACTGTCATACTTTTCAAAGAATATTTTAATTTTCGTAATGAAAAAACTTTAAATAAACTTTACCGCCATCGTTTCGCCATCGCCAATTCCGACCGCCATCGTTTTCTGTCCATCCATTCGTCTTCTTTGGTGGCTCTACCTGTCATTATGTACCGTACATTTTCTTTTCAGGCAATTGAAGGCCTTCCATTACTTCTTCTTTGTTGTGGTATGTAATTTAAAGCTTTCTTTGGCAACCAATCTTCATTCATTCGTTTCACGTGACCATACCGGTCTAGTTGTCTCGTTTCAATTCTGTCTACATTGGAATATACAGTATTTGTCCTCCTTCTAATATCTTTATTTCTGATATGATCTTTTTTGGATACACCACACGCTCTTCTTAGAAAATCCATTTCTACTACTTCTATTCTTTTTCTATCTTCTTTTGTGATTTGACAAACTTCTGCTGCCCCATAAGTCATAATAGGCTCTACCAAGGTTCGATAGATTATCAATTTTGTTTCTTGTCTAATATCTTTAGATCATATTAGAGAGTTTAGAATATTTACCGCTTTTTTGCCTGCTGCGTTCTCTTTTCGATGTCTCTTTTGGTAGTGCCTTCTTTAGATATTATAGATTCGAGTTATTTATATTCATTGCATATTTTTGCGTTTCTACTTTCTAACTCTGGATCTTCTTCATCATCTCCTTTTTTAAGATACTCTGCCTTTGACATATTCATATTGAGGCACCATTTTTCATATTCCTTTTTTAGTTTTCTAAACATGTAGTCCATGTCTTTACTGAGAACTACTTTTATCAATGTTTGAAACAGTTTTTTCAAAGGTGCCGTATCGTATACCTTCTCTAAATCTACGAACAATAGGTGGATAGATAGATTCTTTGCCTTCCGTTTTTCGATTACCTGCTGCAGAATGAATATACCATCGGTGCACAATTTTCCTGCATGAAATTCATTTTGTTCTTTTATGTTTTCGTATTCTGATTCTATTCTTTCTTTTAATATTCGACCGTACAACCCCCCAACTGTTATACCCATATAATTAGAGCATTTGCGTTTATCTCCTTTCTTGAATATTGAGCTGATGTATCCAATATTTCAATCATCAGGGATATTTTGTCCTTTTAAGCATTTGTTAAATAGTTGAACCAACATCTCATGTAATATTTTTGGTCCATACTTTACCACTTCAATTGGGATGTTTCTATGTCCTGCTGCTTTACCGTTTTTTGATCTTTTGAGGGCATTGCCTAACTCTCCGCTTAACTGGCAATGTATGCATACAAAAATTGGTGAACATCACTGCAATTTCATGCTTCCATCCCCTATATTCTACACATTTCATCCATTTCTCTTTTGATTTTGAATTAGTGTACGAATTACAACATATATTGCAGAAACATTCTTTATTTTCTTCATCGTTTTTTTTATACAATTGTCCTTTTAACTTTTTGTTTTTCTTTTTTAATAGCTTTTGAGTTCCTCAGTTGCTCTTGCTGTAATAATGTTTGTTGTTCAGATAATAATAATAATCTGTCAAAATAGCCGTATGTCTTCGTTTCCTATTTTGTGCAGTATTTTTTCTGGGTTGAGCTTTAGGTATAGAACGAATATCTTTAGGACTAATAAATCCTGTAAAAGACGAGAAGTTGAAGGTTGTGGATCTTATCTGGTTCCTTGTTGATAACTTGTGGTGGCGTACTTGGTGGTGTTCGTATATTTTTTGTGACTGAAGCTCCATATTTTCTTGCGGCTCAGGTCCATCTGTAATGGATAATGGCAGAAAATCTTCATCAGTAAAAACGTCTCTATTAAACGGGAAAATGCCAAATTTTAACGAGGCATGTGATATACATATGTTTATACTACACTCACTATAAAGCCCAATATTCTCGATCTTTTTGACGTGTCTCTGAAGCGTCATAAAATTAATATTGTATTCATCCGCTACTGGTCTATGAGGTCTTTCATTTTTTATTACCTTCTTTGCTGCAGTAATAATGATTTCCTGTAGTGTTTCAACATGTTTAGTTTGTTTCGTGTAGGTTCTCATTTTTTTTATTTACAATTTTATTTACAACAAAATCTAGGTTACCTACACACAGATTTCTTGAGATGCAGCAGGTTGTTACAGTAACAACTTATCCCTTGAAATAGTAACAACCTTCCCCAGGACGCCATATTAAAAATAAACTGTAATTACTCATCAATCCCAAATATTTAATCTTGTACGTATAGACAACGAAAAAATTACTGAGTGCTACTAAAAACACAAAAATGGTCAGTCTACGTCAGAGCCTTAAACTACACCAACCAAAGTTCGTTAAGATATAGTAAGATATGCACCGCTTTGGCTACGTCTAGTTAAATGTGCTGCCATCTTGTTAAGTTCGTTAAAATTAAATGTAACAACCTGCCCCGTATAACAAATAACCCTGGTCTCCCCTAATATATGGCTATGTTAAAAACATAATATTCCCTAAGCTAACCTATTCATGCTTTTTTACCCCCAATTAAAATTTGCACTAGCATATTTTGTAAATTTATAATATATCACTTATTATATCACCTATATTCCCACTAGAAAGTCTGCCATTTTTGACATAACCTTCTTCAAAACGTTTTTTATTTGAGTACGATTTGTGTTGATTACAGTCCCACAGAACTCTTTTTCTTCTATTCATTTTTTTACTGCCTTAAATACTTGTTTGCTCATACATAGAGCTTCAAGATATTAAGTGAATGCTAGGTACTGAAGAGGGTTGGTAAAGAAACAGAACTAATCACCACTATATAAACCAGAAAACTGGAATACCTAGGCCACGTGATGAGCGGACCAAAATGTGAAATTTTGAGACTCATAATACAGGGAAAGATTCAAGGAAGAAGATCTATTGGCCGAAGGCAGAACTCATGGTTATAGAATCTACGTAATTGGTATCTAAACAGATCGATTGATTTGTTTAGAGCAGCAAGATCTAAATTAAAAATAGCAATTATGATTGCCAACCTCCGTAGGGAGACGTCACTCTAAGAAGAAGAAGGTACTGGTATTTCCGTTGATATATAAGCACCAATTATGACCTTTTTAAAAATAATATTAACAATGGATCTCTTTTTCGAACCCTCTCACTGAGTTTTCTGTTTTTTCAACCCTATTTAGTATTTTTTGCATAATTTTTTATAATTGAATAAAAAACACACTCAAAAACAATAATAAAACAAATCCAACTTGTCCTTAATCATAATATTGTTGTTCATCTTTTTCATTATTAACCAAGCTACCGTGGATATAACTTTTTTACGATCGGCTACCCTTTGTGGACTGAAATATTTTATTCCGCTTTTAATTTAATTTTGATATAATCGATTATATGTGTACATAAAATGATATGTATTTTTGTAATAAATGGCCAGTAAAGAGAGTAATATATTTTTGTACCATACAATTTATTTATGTATTTATTTTCTGCCAATAAAATTTATAAAATAATTTAATTAGCGTTTTAATTGTAGCGATTATTCACAACTTTACAAATATACAATTTACGGATATATAATATATATCCGTATATTATATATATATATATATATATATATATATATATATATATACACTTCATCTAATTTATATAACGATGCACGTCATCGGTGTCATAGCCTGTGACGTCATGTGATACCAACACGAAATATTTAGAGTTTAGGTGTGTTCTTTTTAGAATCACTTTACCGAGTACACTGGCATTACAGTCACTAGACATATTTTATTATGTACGCGTAGAAATAATATTTAAAATTTTTTATTAATGTTAACTTAAAGAAATACACAATAATATGTTTCATTTAATTTGTATAAATCCATTATAAAGAGTTTTTATCAAGAACATTTGTTCAGAACACACTGTAACTGTAATCGAACGAAGGTAAAATTTTGGCATAAATTGGTAACACTTATTTAACAGTTGCGGTGTTGACACTTTTTGTACTTTATTATTTTGAATTTTAAAGTGAATACGTCTTGTTTTATATTTTTACCGATTTAATAAAATCTGTTCTTTTTAGAACAAAATTAGTGTATTTTATTTGAAAAATGGCACGTAAGAATTTAAATAGTCGTTGTAAAGAGATGGTAATACTTTTCCAATAATTATGTGACCATATTTGATTTAAAATGGAGTCAGGATTTTTTTATACTTTGGCAACTATGTCAACTTCGATCTTTGACGTAGATAATGACGTAAGTCGTTATCTAAATTAGATGAAGTATACATATATATATATATATATATATATATATTATATATATATATATATATATATATATAAAAATATATATATATATATATATAAATATATATATATATATATGTATATATAAATATATATATATATATATATATATATATATATATATATATATATATCGAGAAATGAAGGAGTACGACCGTCAATCCAATATAAATTAAGGATCACTCGAAGAGTGGTGCGTTTTTCGGTCAAAAGGTGGGGAGAAAAAAGACAAAGAAGGTGGCTACTTCATCTATTTATTGAAGATGTTTCGCTTTCTAATTAGAAAGCATCACCAGTTCATCTAAAAAGAACAATATGAAAAACCAAACATCCATAGAAAAGTTATTATAAGTGTGTTACCTCAAAAAGACATGTAGCAGTCAATGATATTAAATATGTAAAGAAGCTTACGACAATGGACATTATAAGATTATGTTGTATAAACAATTAATTGACCTAAATACAGTTAACAAATTAGCTCAAACTTAGCACAGCAAAAGACCATGTAGTAATTGTACATATATATAAAAATTATGTAAAAAATAAAAGACATTAATTTTTAGAAGAACTAAAAAGATCGAAGATGCACTTCCAAGAGTATATTAATAGTTAAATTTAATTTTAACTTTAGGTAACATTATTAAAGTAATTAAGATTGAAATATAATAATATTTAAAAGTAGTTACCACTCTAAGCTTCTAATCTCCTGCCGGTGAAATGGAAGCAACAGGTATAAAACCCACGCCAACAACGAGAAAAGACAGTGACCTTGAGGTCAAAATATGACAGAACGGGAAGGCGAAATACCAACTTTAATGCAATAGAGCGGTAAATTTAAAGAATATGATAAATTTGGGTGACACCTGTCAGTAAAAACCAAAAAATGAAAGAAAGTTGGTTAAGAACACCATTTTCCCCCAGTGATTGGTTAAGAGAAACAAATAACAAACATGCGAGGTCAATCCAAAATATCATATGTTAATAGTTTGCGTTTAGTTTACTGGTTGGTTAGCCAGCCACAGGTTAGATTGATTAAACCAGAAGATTGAAATTAATAAAATAACCCCCGAGGTCATACAAAATGTTGTACGAAAATTCCAAAATCGCCTCGGTTATTGTCAAGAAGTGAATAATGGTGGCGAATTGAATACAGTATTTCATCGAGAAGGACCAAACTTACTACTGGCATTTGCAGACGATATAGATGTAATAGGAAACACACGATTAAGGATAAAGGAGACTTTCATGAGGTTTGAAAAGGAAGCAGAGAAGATGGGGCTCCAAATCAACGAAAACAAGATGAAATATATGTATATGAGCCGCAATAACCAAAGCAGAGACAGAATCGGTCAAAACATTACCATCGATGACTTTAACTTTGAGCGCGTTAGAGAATTCAAGTATCTTGGAACAACAATAACTGAAGACAATAACGGATCACAAGAAATAAACAACAGGATTCAGGCCGGCAACAGATGTTTTTTTGCCCTCCAAAACCTTATAAAATCAAAACAACTAACACGACGTACGAAGATACAGGCCTATAAAACAATCATACGACCCGTTGTAATGTATGGAAGCGAAACGTGGACGGTAACAAAGGCAAACGAAAGGAGACTACGTGTTTGGGAAAGAAAAATCCTAAGGAAGTTCTTTGTTCCGGTGCTGGTTGAAGCATCAGGACAATATAGGATGAGAACCAACAAAGAGCTTGAAGAACTTTACCCAGACGCCAACATCATAAAAGAAATAAAGTCCAGAAGACTCCAATAAGCAGGACACCTCCCACAACAGTAAGACTGGTGTGGGAGGACTCGTCTCCGGTGGCGAGATAATATAGCAGGAGACCTAAGCACTATGGGCGTGGAGAATTGGATGGAGGTTGCTCAAGACAGAAAACAGTGGAGGCATGTTGTAGAGTCGGCTAAAACCCACGAAGGGTTGTAACACCATGGAGTAAGTAAGTAAGTAAGAATAATGGTGGTCAAGTTGAACAGATATCCGCAAAATATACAAATTCATACACAGACGAGGTACGACCTATTGTGGTGACGATGAACGAAACACGGTTTAGCAAAATCGGTTTCTATCCCTTTGAGCTACGACTTGTGCCAAACAAGCAGTGACATTCGCCGATCGTCTGTGTATGAATTTGTATCTTTCCTGGATCTCTGATGAAGTAGGGAATATGCGGAAATAACGTTATAAGATTTTAATTCTATACAATAATAAGTCCTAAAGTTTACATGGAGAAAATATTTAAGTAATCTAACATATGAAAACTATAAACAATGTAAAAACAGAGAAAAACAGTAAAAAATGTAATATTCGAAGCAAAACAACGATCCTGGAAAAAGAATTACTTAAACGGCATTAGATAAGACTGTCTAAACTTACCTTTAAAACAAAATCTTTGTAGAATTATATCTCCTATTTTGCTGATCTGTCGGTACCGATCAATTACTTGTAAACTGGTGCTTCTTTGTATAGTTTCGGTCCTAATTCGCGTAAACCACTCCGGATATCTTCTGATCCCGGCGGCGACCAACTCATTCTGACATACGTACTCACCATCATAAGACAGTTTCTATTAGTTAGCCATTAAGTTGTCTAAAAAGAGAATTTCGATGATTCCTAATGAATATTTGTGCTGTTTTTAATACGTAGTTTTCTTGCATTTTAGTGAGTAGCTTTCTCTTCGTTAACTTTTTTTATCCCACTGCTTCATTTCCACTATCAAATTCCTCTTTCAGACAACTTTTTGGAATTACCTGGATCGGCCTCGAACAACTTACCCAAGAGTCTCGAAAAACTCACAGATTAGTCATTCTTATTGACCCAGAAACTGTCAATGATCCCATCTAACAGTCGTTATCAAAATCGCACTCTAACTTGTACACAGTGGAGTCCCTAACTTTAATAAATATTTTACTATTTGATCTTAAATAATTATATCACTAATTTTGTATTTGGATTTATATTATCTTTTTGTTTAAACTCTTATTAATATATTAAACTTTTATGTATCTCACATCTCCACCACAAACATACTCCTACCTTTACCGATAATAACGACTTGACATTGACGACACGGAACTGGATGCTGTAACAAAGAGAAGAGTTGTTAGTACATACAGACGTTTTGTAGTAGGTGAATTTAAAAAAGTTGGAGATCATACATCATACATACAAGACGTTAAAATTAAAAATTAATCAAAGAGTTAAAAATAGAAAAAATTTAACAAAATAAACCATAGGAAAATATGACTTTAAAAGATATAAGAGTTTTCAGAAATAGCATTTGTTAGAGTGGTCAATACTTATTGAACCAAGATTGTTTGAAATGGAAAAACTAGGTGAGCAAATTTTAAAACAAGTTGCTTATTTAAGATCTTACTTTCAAATCCTCTTAATGAAAAAAAGCCCTGAGATCGAAGCCACAAAGAAACAGAATAAGAGGAAAGCTCCGTAAAATGATGGATAGACGACGTAGAGAGGGATCTTAAAACCATGAACATCAGGCAGTGGCGAAGGAAAGTATCCTTCGCCACTGCCTGATGTTGCCTTTATATCATAAAGGGTTGTAGCGACATCAGAAGAAGAAGATTTAATTGATCTGACATTATACTAATTATGACAGGCAAATAATAAAATAAACAAACAAACAATAAACAATTGATTACATATGTTAATTCATAAATTGTAATAATAATTACGGTCTAAATTTTGATATTATTTTGAATTCCTGCATTTTATAAAGAGTATCTTTGACAGTTTTTACATAAAATATGGTTGTTGTTAATAATAAAACAAACGACTTAACTCAACAATATATTCAAGCAAGAATTGTAACCAAATTAAAAGATAACTGGGCACTATCAGAGGAAGCAAAACATTTTAACATAATCAGGGCCACAGTTTTTCTATTAATAAAAAATGGAGCGAACAAGAAACTCTCGAAAGAAAGCGATGGTCTGAAAGACCAAAACTTCACTAAATTTAGGTATGTAAAAATAAAATTAATATTTTGTACTATCTCCATCTGCATTGATAACAACTTGTAGTCTTCGGTCCATCAGCGTGAAATAAACTATGAAATTGTCTTCTTCAGAGAGCTCTTCCTAACCTGTTGTATATCGTGCCACAGCTCTTCAGTATTTTAAGGAATAAAATTACGCCGGTACAACCGTTTCATAATAACCCCCGACACATTCTCGATTGGGTTTAAATCCGGTCTGCAGATATTGTTGGGCTATGGTAAGGTTTCGATGTTGTTATTCTGGAGCCACTGGTTTGTTATTGTATTTGTAGTGTGAACAGGCCAATTATCTTGTTGGGGGATAAAATTATTTTCGGATACAACTGTTCTACATTGGGAAACATGATAGTTTCTAGAATATTTAGATAAGTCTGCCCAACAAACCTACCATCAATACGCTATACCATTCCCATTCCTCTATATAAAATCCATGCCCATATATTCTCGCTAAAATAACCAGCTGCTCGATATCTATCAACATATAGACGTTTAAATCTATTATTATCTGGTCTATACACCCCAATTTTGCCCTTTTTAGAACCCAAAAATCTTGATTTTGCTGCTGACGGTTTAAAGCAAATATAAGTCTTGATTGCTTCTATTGTGGTGTAAGAGCTTGTTTTTTGGTAGTGGTGTGGTGCAGTTTGGTACAAAATGCTGCAGTTCGGTAATACCTAAGATGCGATGCTTTAATGCTGCGTCAAGTTGTTGTCTTTCTTCCCGGAAACTCTGACATAATTCTTGCAGTTTTTATATTTTCAAAAGGATTCTCCTCTAATCTCTCCAAAAGCGTACGATCTTCATGAGCGGTAGATATTTTTGGTCTTCCAGAACCTGGCTTTCTGTCGAGAATTTTGTGTTCTCTCCATCTTTTATTAATATTAAAAACTGTTGTTCTAATTACGTTAACCCATGAAGGACGAAGTTTTAGAAAATCTTTATTTTACATAAATAATACAAATAACTCTTATGAATGGACAAAACTTACTTAGAAAAAGACAAAAATAATTATTAAATATATTAAAACCTAAAAATATTGCCTGTTGCCAAATGGCAACGCTAGGTTCCTGTGGCTACATTAACCGAATGAAATAAAAGTAAAAAATATTCTATGAAATTGAGAGATAATCGGCAAAAAACTTTCTATAGCTGTGTACGAAATTTAATATTACACTTTGTGCACAAACCTACTTCACATTTGGCGCATCTTGTTCTCATGATCGACCTGCATTCTTCATCTGCACACCTAATTTTCTTTTTATTTGGTACTGGTTCCAGTAAATGCCCAACTCCATCGTATCTAATATCATCAGATACTCTATGAAAGGAACGACTTGAGAGTGAACTAGACGGTCGGCCACCTTGTTTTGCAGGCACTCCGTATTTGGTCAGATAGGCTTGCACAATTTCACGCCTGAACTCTAACTGTGTCAACTTGTTGCCGGATTTTTTATGTAGCACCCACGCATTTTGTATAGTCACATCTAGCATCCAGGTAATCAAGCTCCAGTACCATTTTTTGCCCTCATTCCTATTCTAAACGGTTTATATTTTCGTCCATTAGGTCGGTGCCCCCCATTGCATTATTATATTTACCAATCAGGCATGAACTTTGAACCTGGATGATTTTCTTTTCAGCTTGTGGATATCTTTTCACGAGCGATTGTGGTTCCACCCCATAACATGTTGACGCTACACTTACGACGCTGTTATCCAACCATCTTACAACTATAATACCAGTTTCTCTCTCGAGAATCGACTCTACATCACCCCTTTTGCATTTCTGCATATTAGCTTTCAGTTCTATAGGGCAGTTTTTGAGAATGCGATTTTCCCGTATTGTTCCGGTAAGGCTATAGCCATGATCCTTTATATGTTTTAAAAGGTGGAGGCTCGTAAATAAATTGTCGCAGAAAAATTTGTAGGGTAATCTTGATTTATCATTGGGCAGTTCATTGAGCATTGTGACAAATGGAGCCGCACATGCTCCAAAAACTTTATAATAATGATTATTTGGTTTGGGATCGGTTCCTTGGTACATGTTGAAGCTTACAAGATACCCACTTTTAGTGTTGAGGCACCAAACTTTGTATCCGAAACGAATCGGCTTTCCTTTTATGAACTGTTTACATGAGTGGCGTCCAAAGTATTTCACCATAGATTCGTCGTAATTTAATTCGCCTTCAGGGACGTAATATTCTTTATATTTTTTTGTAAATAGTCAGCTAAGGGTCTGATCTTGTAATATTTGTCCCTTTCATCGATGGCTTATTTGCAAGGTGGAAAAAAACGCCAAATTGTAAGGAACCGATCTCTTCGCATAGCGTTCATGACCATTGCATTACCCATATCGCTTTTCGTATTCCAGTAAAATTTTTTTCCCGGGAGCCAATTATACCCCGATAGAAAATGGCAAAGAAACACCTCATTTCTCCTGCGGAAATTTTTGGGGTTGGGAAAGTTGTTCTGTAGTGCATAACTCGTGCATTGGTTGAGAATGTAACTAAATTTTAAGATTTGACAGTGACAGTTTGTTAATAATAAGTATTTATCCTTCCAAATACACTACTAAATTTTCTACAATGGAGCAGAGAAATCTTTAAATATATTACAATTGCAAGTAGATAGGTAAAGAAAACCCTAATAATATAATTTAGCAATTGAATGAATTTTTCATTATTATGTTCAAATTTAGTTGTACATAGTTAAAAATTATTGAAACGTTTCTAGGCTTTCGTTTTTTCTGGATAAGATATTTCTGACTACATAAAATCAAAAGTATTGTATAAGGTTAAGCTGGTATTGGAGATTTCAAAAAAGGTACAATATACATGGTGTTGTATTTAAAAATCTAAAGTTACTAATGATATCAGAAAAATGGTAAAATTGGCACCGTTACAAACATCAAATTTCAAATCTCTATATTGCAAAAAGGTGTACAGGACCATCCATTTAAGAGACAATTCGTTACCCTAATATTACAAGGTTGTATGTAACAATATTGCTAATTTGAGAAAAATCGATTTAAAAAAATGAGCTTTCATAAAAATCAAATTGTTTTATATATTTTAAATTTGAATTTAAATTAAAAATGTACATATGTATTAAAGGTGATTTAAATAAAAAATTAACAAAAAATTGGTTTTTGTATTAGAAGAAAGGCATTTGAAAAAAAAAACATAGAACCTTGATATAGCAAGAAAATTTTACTTATTTAAAAAATTAACATAGAACTTTATTAACTACAAAAAAAACAAATTAAATCTTATTTTTGGAGGAAAATACACTCGTAGTATTCCTTATCAACTTCAGGGATATACTTGAACATAGATTTTAGGGCATCTATCTTATTTGGGGGAAGTACAACAGCCTTATCACATTTTTTTAATTGAAGCGGAATGAGTGGTTCTGTTTCGGTTTTAACATGACCTTTTCGTAATTTTCTTTGATGTAAATTTACAGTTTTTAGCTCTTTGGCTGGATCAAAAGTATCTTTATACTTCAGTTCAAAAAAAGATTTAGAAAATTCTAATGCTACTACTTTTGAAAATGGTACAGCGTTGTAGTTCAGTTGGCTGGAAAAAGACTGAAAATCTATAAAATGTTCTTGTTTCATTTGAATTATTGTATATGGATTTTGTCGGTTTACTTTTAAAAGGTAGCGCAGAAGTGATATAGGAGAATAATATTCTACTTTATTCAACGTTCTTTCAATTGCACTGTGGATTGCATCGACCTCTTGAATACAAGCATGTCCTGGAACAGAAAATTTCATGGAAATATTGTGCACATTCTGATGTTTTTGAATTAGGTAACTGAGAGCATAACTCATAAGACTGTTTCGATTCTGTGAAACGCAGCTATCGCTCCACAAAATGATTTTTGTAAACTCTGGATGGTCCACCAACACTTTTCCTACTATTTTATAAACTGCGCTTGCAATGTCATTTCCCTTTCTTCCATGTAAAGCTTCTGTCCACACGGCACAATACACCTTTTTCCCAACCGAAAGGTGACCGGTCATATTGTACACATTTAATTTGCTCTTATAAAAGAAATTTTTTATGTCTGCTTTTGGACATGTCAAAACATTTTCCAGATCAAAACATAATAAAGGTATTCCGCTTTCTTTATCTCTTTGGTTTTCTTCTCTCATATACTCTTTCTCTTTCAAATGATCAGTATATCTTCGTTGTGATTCTTCGTCTTCTCTCTTCTCCATTTTTCTTAATTTTATTTCTTCGCAGGTATCACATCTATCTTTTCTTGGTTTGTGAAAAGCTATATTAAAATAGTTGCAAAATATTTTTCTGTAGACAGCAAAAGAAACTGGATTTTTTTTTGCATTCTCCAGCAAAATCCAAATAAAGCTCATACAATTTTTTGATACTTAATCCGCTTTCTAAATACTCTTTATTAGTTTTTTTGCGACAGTAATGGGATTCTACTCTTGGAATCATGTTAATGTGCTCCTTGACCAAGTTACTATCTTCGAGTGATGTTACCCGTTTTTGATGTTTGCCTTGTTTACTTTCGGGTAAGGTTTTGGTGGAAGTTTTATTGTTGTGCACCGTATAAATTGGTTTCTGGCTTATGCATAAAGTCCCAGTGTAAAAAGCCTTGCAAACTTGGATCTTTTGATTATTTATCTCAAAATAAAACCTAAAACTTTTGCTTTTTCTCGAATTTTCTGGATTTTTGCCTTTTCTTCGTCTCCAAGGAGTCTCAGCTTCTGTGGTATGCAAAATATAGTTTTTCTTTTCGATCGCTGAGAGTAAATAATAGTTTTTAAAAATTTCCTTCCTTTGTTCGTCGCTAATTTGACGCGAGCACTTCATTCTACACTTTTGTACACAATCTTTTTTATTCCTAATCTTTCTAGCAGGTACTACCTTTTTTCGAGAAGAAATATACTCTAGACCTTGATCAAATAAAGATTTTCTTTTGTTACATGTCCATTCAGAAGTGTTTTTCTGTCGTTTTCTAGTAAATATCTTTTTATCTTTTATTATATTATGAGTTGCTTCTTCTAGTAAAATTTCTTCGGAAATATGTCCAATATTATTTGTATCATCGAAATCAGAATGGTCTGGTTCTAGAATCTTAATTTTGTTATCTTCTGAAGACGGGATTTTCTTGGTGAATTCTGGAACTAAAGTTGTAGAACTGCTAGGTACATTTCTAAAATAAAAATAAAAAAAAATGTTTTCGCGATTTAGTTAAACAAAATAATTGTCAAAAATATTACCTATTTAAGTTAGACTGCAAGTCACCAGAAACCAGAGTTAGATGCATTTTTAATCTTAATATTGCTAACAACTATGATTGGGGCCTTTTTATTCTTTGGAGTGTGAATGATTGAGGTGGAAGACGAACTAGGAGCTTTTCTAAAACAAATTAGTTTTTAAATAGTAACAACAAGCTAAATTATAAAAAGAAATTAATAAAATGTTACGTTGTTTAATTTTTTTTTTGTTTAGCAAATCATGCCTACCTGCTTGAATCCGTTTCTGAGTTAGTTTCGTCATCACTTTCGCTGCTACTTCTTGACACTGGAATATTAATAACACGTCCACGAATTTTAAGTCTGAAACAAACAACTTTTTGTAAAAAAAGAAATAAAAAATAAAAACCTAACCTCACAGTATAAGATATAGAAAAATCTTACCTGCATTATTCCATCTTCGATGATTTTTGAACTGGTAATACGTAATCCTCATCATCATCACAGTCTTGGACATAGTCATCACTTAAATTACTTATTTTTTTTAATTCTAGACACAAATAACACTCTCGAAAACGCTTGCGATTTGTATTATAAATACAGGAACATAACCTCACTTTTACAAAAAATACAATAACAAGGTTGTATGTTACAACATAGAACCATGTAATATTTAGATTTTAATCAAATTTTAAATTCCAAAGTTCTATGTTTACCATAGAACTTTGCTATTCATATAAAGCATAATTTTGTACATACACCCTTGGTTTTTTTAATATTACCAGAGTTGTATGTGAGCAAACTAATTTCCATACAAATTGTGATGTAGTGCTAGTCACATAGAACTTTGTAATATTAAAAACTTAATTTAGTAAAAAATGTTACATAGAACCTTGTAATATTAGGGTAACGAATTAGTCGTTTCCAGACTTGTCATACACTCTGTATGTTTATAATTCCTTAAATGTATTGACGGGAACCGCTATTCATAAAAATATTTTCTTATAAATTTTTAAACAATTGAAAATTGTCGATTACGTGATGGAAAATTTATATTATTTAACTGAATACGTACAATCATTTCTACTATTATAATATTCTCTCTGTTATATAACAAGTATGCTAATTTATCTTATTTTGAATTGCAGTCAAAACTGAACTGTGAAGTATTGTTCGATGACCTGGCATTCGAAGTGAGATGGGCTGTTGCAGGAGATAGCATTGTGTTGCAATTGGTTGCGAAATTGGGTATGTCCTTTTGTTGAATTAATTAGAAAGATCAAAACTATTAACATAGTTAAGTATACAGGAGAGTTTAGGAAAAAGATATATAACTTAATCGATAAAATGACAAAACGAGTTATTGTTAAATGTTGTTAAATATTTATCACAGATATCAAAACTTTAAACATTTATTGCTGCCTACGGAATGCTTCTACAGTTTGATAACTATATTTTATGATGCAATTGGTAAGTATGCAATTATTTATTTTGATTAAAAGTATTTCTTTGTGAGTCCTATCTAAAAATATATATTATGTGATAAAGTTTTTACCTTATTATATTTTCTTTAACTGAAGTTTTTTTTTTCGCAAAATCAAAAAAGATAAGAAAGTTTATTTCTGCGTATTTAAGTTAACTTTATTTATAATTTTTAGTCGTTTTGGATTGTTTTTAATTTACCCAAAAAATTTAAAATCATAATAGTTCGCAGTCGTTGGCAATTTTGTCATTAAAGCGATTTCGAAAAAGGACGCAGTGTAGGGATGAAAGAGGCGGGTTTTAGTTTAAATTGCACGACGAGTTAAAGGTAATCCATCAACGGTGTTAAGAGTTTGGAGGGTAGGTGGTGGCCTAATGATAAGACTTATCGGCATCGTGGAGTCTGGATGTCCTAAAATATTGTTAGGTCCTGATTTGCGCTATCTACATGTCTTGCTCTCTGAAATAGACAGGAGAGTGCACATCAAGTAAAAGATGATTTAGTTAGAGCTGCAGGGATCTCAAGCAGAACAGTCAGTCAAAGATTACTTGGAATGGGACTGAAAGCTTACCATCCATTTTTGGTGTTACCTTTGACACCAAATCATAAAGCTCCACGCTTAGATTAGTGCAGAGCTCGGCAAAATTGGAATGGCCAGTGGAATTTTGTCTGATTCAGTGATAAATCTAGGTTTTTTGGTGGCTCCGATAGGTGCACTTCTAGTTTTTATTAACTACACTCTGACAGCTCGACAATATACTGGTGAAGTACTACAAGCGGTTTTACATCCCCACATACAAACCATTGTAAATGCAATCTTTCAATAGGATAACGGAAGAATTTGTATTTCCCGTAAAGCTGTGAGATGCATTCAAGAATCTGGTATAGAGACTTTGAAGTGGCAATTAAGATCAGCTGATTTGTCGCCCATTGAACATGTATAGAATATGGTTGGTCTAAACCTAAATCAATTGCCACGTCCTTCAGCAAACTTTAAAACCTTTGACATGCCATGAGCAGAATCTCAATGAGTATTCCGCAATATGATACAGACCACTTAATTCGTTTAATACGCCATAGAGTATCTGAGTGTATAAAAAATCAAGGAGGAGCTACTTATTGTTAGTTTTTTGACGAAAATGCATCAGTATAAGTAGTAACTCTTTAAATTAAAGTTCTCAGCTGAGTTTGCCAAGGGTGAGTGAATTGTGAACTTCAAATTGGACAATGGTAAAAAATTTCCGGTTCTAGAAAAAGTCGATCTTTCATTTTTTTTAAACCGGGAGAGCTCGACGAAATAATAACAACTGGATAATTTTCATTTCTGATTTATAAATCCACATATGAACAACAATATTGAAAATTGATGTTCGATAAGAGATTACCTTTTATAATAAGAAATCTAACAAAAAGTGAATATGGATCGCACTCAACAGAACTATCAAAAATAAAATAAACTATTTTCTCTCTAACAACAATAGAATATTTTTGAAGATGTCAAAACAATAAACAACGTAACAATTGGTAGTGACCATCGTATAGTTAGAGCGAAAATAAATATTTACACGAAAAAAGAAAGAAAAAGGATCTTTAAAAAAAACAACGTGAATAGATGCCTTTAAAGTAAGAACAAATGAAAAATAAATTCTAAAGGTCTTATCGAATTGACGACGTGAACAAAAACAAATAAAACCTTCTCTAAAAGAAGATAACTATTAGCAGAAAACGAAATAAATAAAGAAATTAAAAAGGAACTAACATAGAAAACAACAGAGGCTTAAAATGTCTAAGTCCGATACTGGGTGTTCAAAAAATTATCAAAATAAAAGACACCAATAATCAGAGATAATGTAATACGAACATAAGTTATCATTATGACAACATAAGCCAGGTCTGTTAGTGTTAATGTCTTAGAGGAAGAACCGTTAGCATTTAGGCCAGGTAAGTAGACAAATGACAACATATTATGCATATTGAGAAGTACATTAGAAAGGAAAAAAAAAAGAAGAACTATACTTTCAGTTAAATTACCTAGAAGCAGCTTCCGTCATGCTTTGTCTGCACTCCTTTCCAGTAGAACTACACTATCCTACTCTCTACCATCAACCATCTCTCAGATCATTACCATACTCATCTACACACCCACTACACATCTGATATACCAATTCTTACAATAGAATTCAGACTACGATCTAATGAGAGAAATGTACTATAGACAATGATAACCACTATGTGTATACGCTCTTTAGAATCAGTGTCAAAGTGTAACTCTAGCGCGCCTCCCCGGTACCCACTTATAGAACACTCTCACCACATCACATCCATCCCAACTCCTCCTCTACTCTTACAGCCAGGAATATTATTTATAATCACAATACTTCGATCCGCCATTTCATATCTCTACCATAACACTCCACAAAGTCCATGACAATTAACCCTACAGACCCACAGATCAGAACCTCAGCGATCACACCATCGGCATATGTCACACTCAACCTCCATACATTGTATTTATACACCTTAAGTTTCACCTACCTAATTACCAATACCAATGTGTACTAACCCCCTTCTCACAACCCTTGCAGAACTGAAACAACCAAACGCAATAACTAGCACAAACTCATAGTGACAGTCTTCACACACACCCGCTAACATAAAACGATAGAACCCGTCCCATAACTCCTCCCAACATTTCCGACTACACTAATATGTCCCACACACCTATCTCCACTACATCAATCATCTTAAAAAACACAATCAGTGTCCCCCTATAAACAAGAATATGTGTGCTAGTCATAACAAATCAATGAACAATATCCCCATTTCCCCCTCCACCACTCCCCATCCCTAATCCAACCCAAACTAAATTTGCCTCCTCATTCTATAATCAACTAATATCAAATAAATCCATCTAATAATCACCTCTGTCTACAACCTCATCCTATCTTCTACACCCCTCCCCCCCACCCCCTATAATTTAACTGCCCAACTCACTCTCCTAAACCCAATTTGCTCCCTCCACACCAAAACACGACCCTACTTCTATCCAACCATCCACTGTATCCCCCTACACCCAACACCCCCCTATCACACCCACACACACCCACCAACCATACCTCCCTAACTCTAATTAATGATCATGTCAACTCAATATGCTCTCGTGCTTCACTCACGTATCACCACCAAACCTCACCCCCTCCCCCCCCCCCCCCCCCCTCACCACCTAACCACCACCTGACTATTCGCTTAAACTAAAAGCCTCTCTATGATAACCACTTGAACTACCAAGCTACCCTTAAACCCACCACCGCTCTCGTCCCTAGTCGCTGACTCTAAATATGTCCCCACATCCACTTCTCCACCCACATCCTCAATGTCAATACTCACATGTCCATGTCCTTACCCATTACTCTCCTGCTCTCTTAAAATGACCAGTAACAAGACACAATTTACCACAACACCCCCCCCCCCCCTTCCACATCCCCCCATATCCCAAATCCAAAACCCCCAAACCCCTCCCCATTTCCAAACATAACCCCCACCTCCCTATAACCCTGAACCCCCAATTAACCCTCTCATACGAATAATACCAATTATACTTCTCCATACCCCCTCACCTTCTGTCACCCATCATATAGTCGAGTGTCACTTTATAAATATGTATTCCCGAAACACCCCCCCTTGAGAGTTTAGAGATGTATCACAGATGTTGCATGATTCGATGAATGTTGAAATCGTGACAAATTTTTATGTGTCTATCCCATAAACACCTACATCGTTCTCCCCACCACTCAAATATGATAGTTCATTGTTATGTTGTGTTAAATTAATCATAGCTCATTACTTGTAATGCTTCAAGACTCGATCGAGTGGCGATGTAACTCATACTGATACGAGTAGTTGTGAGCATCTAAAGAGAAAGACTAATTCCGTTGTACTCTGCTGCCTGTGAATGTAGTGTTCCGCAGGCAATTCTGTTACGATCTGACGTGAAAGCTCAGAGGTCTGTAAGATCATGTATTGTGGATGTTTCATGATATTTCTATGATATAACTATGGCTATCATAGATGTCGATAACTAGAAGCTGCGCCATGTTTATCAATAGTATTCTTATATTATCATATGATAGTCTTTATATTCGAGTATGGAACGTGTGAAATCTTATATCTCGTAGACAGACTAGTCTTAACTCTGCTATTGTAATTTTAAATACAGCATAAAGCCAAGGGTATTGATGATGGAGCTAGGTCACTAAGTGTAGACGAGCCTCGTGTAAGAGAGGAGAACGCAATTCATTCGGTCTAGTACTAGCACGTTTGCTACTGAGCACGAATAACACTGGTTGTAAGCTTTTATTAGTATAAGATTGATTCTCTCTCATTTGTGTGTATAATATACTATACATTTATTATCCTCCAACCCACCCCCCCATTCCCTTTAGATTTTTGTGACCTTAATATTTTATTAAGACTTAGCGCATTTTAAGAACGTGTGTACCCAGACAACACATTACTGTTGTTCATATTGTAGAACGCTACTATTTGTTAGATAATTTAACGCGTTATACTTGTTTGAAGATGAGTTTGTTGATCGAAAAGATATAGATAAGATTTGTTTCATATTTATTAAATTAAACAATAATATTAAACAAATTATTAAAGGAAAAAATCTAACAAAAAACAACAAATAATCCCATTAAACAATCAAATAAACCCCATTAAATCACACACAAAAATCCCACTAAACCACCTGAGATCCTTCCAGCGCTCCCTCTCCTTCTGCCAACAGTCTAACCCCATATAACAAAATGAGGATCAACCATCCATGCACTCTGCAACACTTTAACACCATCGCCTTTCATCATCGCCTCCACAATACCGTCTCTTCCTTAGAATGATTGTTTCTCCATCCCGCTGCTCGAATTAGTGCCTGAATTTTCCTTGGCATGCTTAAAATTAAATGAGAAATGTCTTGTTTGGGGAATAAGTTCCCGTTCCTCTAAAAGAGCTTCTTTGTAAATACAGAAACACGACTTCGTATCCTTTGCCCAAGCATGTTCCAAACATGTTCGATTGAGTTTACGTCTGGACAGAATGCTGGACAAGCCATTACAGGAATGTTTACTTTATTTAAAAACTGTTGAGTGGTTCTCCCACTGTGAGTCTTGGCATTATTATGCATCAGAACAAAGTAATTTACAACAAAGCCAACATAAGGCACAACAAAATCTTGGAGAATTGCATCAATGTGCCTGCAGCTGTTTTGAAGCCTCTAGAAACGATGTACAACTATGGACGTGTCCCCAAAGAAATTCCAGGTCATACCATAATTGAGCCCCTTGATAGCCTACACTAGGACTGAAGGTACATTCTGCAAAACGCTCATGTAGTCTTTCGCACTACTCTCTCACGGCCATCTGGAGACCGCAAGGTGAACCTGGACTCATCGGTAAATAAAACGTGCCTCCAATTATTTACAGTAAAATGGGCATGGGTTCTGACAAACTGAAGCCGCGCAACTCGATGGCTAATGAGAAGTTGTAGGCCTGTTGCAGGTCTGCAGTTGTTTAAATTTGTTTCTCCAAGTTGTCTATCCCCGATCGGTTTTGTCGAAAACCATTTTGTTCGTTTATAGGTAGGTTAGAATTTTCTAGATGCCAAGTCAGCCTTGAGTTAGTAATTTTTTCTAGTAGCTTGCCCATTGCACAAGTTATGCTTATCAGCCTATAAGAATCGGGTCTAGACGAGATTTTTGGCTTTTGAGAAATAGGAGAATGATAGATTTTGACCAAACAGATGGGTAGTGGTGTCGCTGCCAGATGAAGTTAAATAATTGAAGCATGTAATTTTTAGCAGATGTGGGTAGGTGTTTTAAGAAAATAGTTTAGATCGTTCAGTCAGTTGTTTAGTTCTTGTAACGTTAGAGGAGCGTTTAATGGAAATAGACCTTTCGGTCTTTAGTTTATTTTCCAGAAATACAGGGTCAAAATTTTCATTGAAAGTCATTTCTCTGTAGTTTTTAGCTAATTCATTAACAATTTCAAGAGGAGATGTGACAATTTGATTACCTATTTTGTTATGATCACTAATGTACGGCAACAACTGCATTAAATCATCATATTTTTGATTGTTGTTCAAGGTTTAAAGGTTTTATCTTATTAGAAAATCTCGATTTATACAAAACCTTACTACTTACTACTTTATGATATGGAAGATTTTTTTTAACTTTTTCTGCTTGATTTGCACCCACGGTACCAAATCCCTTTCTTCATTTTTTTTCTGTGCACTAGATTTTTTTTAGAGAATCTCCCTAAATGGCTTTAATAAAATTTTGTCCAGTCATCTGACACCTCGATTTCCATGTCAATTTTTAATGGATGCATGTATCGTATTGACCTCTATATGGTTTTACCCTGGCTCCATAAAGTAGTGGTTTATCCCAAACAATGAGTTTGTGTCTGGTAACCCGTTTAAAATCCTGCAGAACATTGTAACAACATAAATATTTCTATTCTGTCCAGAATCGCTGGAGAAATTAGGAGTTTTAATGTCTTTTGAAGAAATATCTAAAACAAACTTTCTTAAGAAGGTATTTCTTGACCTCAACGTTCTACTAGTTTCGTTCCATAAAAAAACAAATCTCTTCATTGCCAATATGATCTGATTTATAAAAAGTTAGATTGTAGATCCACAGTTCTCTTTTGTAAACCGATACACCATTTCTCAAGAAGGGAAAGGAAAACATTTTTCCAAATCAAATGAAACAGTCACATAACTTGGATCTAATTTACGTATTTCTTTATCTTTCTTCTTATTTTCAAAACAGCTTTGACCCATTTCCAAGTGGTTATATAAATTTTGTTCTATTGTAATCTTTTCGTGTTACTCATTTTCTGTAAAGTTTGTTTTATTATAATATGACTTAAGGCGAAGATTTAACCAATCACACTTTGCATATGTATCATTTGCAGGGTGATAAAAAGCAAGATTAAATTCTTTATTAAATATTTTCTGTACTAAAATTCTTTGAACGAAGAGCGAAGAGTAACTTTCATTTCTTTGCAGTTTTCAGTATAAAGTCTATACATACTTGAAATATTCAAATCGAAGCTAAGATAATACCTAGAAGATTTTTCACGGGAATAGTGGCTGGTATATGCTGGAAAACTTCTTATGTGATCGCAAACAATATTTTTCAGCTGTTCAGCAATTTTGGGTTGGTTTTTTTTCCATTCCTCTTTCATCTGGTAAACATACCCCACCGTGGGCCTTTTTTTTCTCTAAAATTACTCTTATCTTTTTAATAGAAATGTCATAGGTGCTTAAGTACATGCTTTGACAAACTGTTTGATTTCCGGTAGAATCTTTTAAGAAATGTATCCTATAAAAAGATCCCCTGGATTTGTTTAACAGCCCATGACTGACGATCAACAATCTCAAGACAAAACATCATACTCTGCTGTGCTTAATAATACTTCAATTCAGTTTCCTTCTAAGAATCAAGCAATTTTATTTAATGCGCTACCTGATACTAAAATAGAAGAGAACTAATAGCTCTTGCTGAATTTGTTCATTCACGGAATATTTTATTTTCATCAATACTATCAAATAACAGAATATGTATCTATCTCTCCAACGAATCCTTGGTTGAAAATGTTATGTCCAATTCAGCAGAAATAACAAGAAAAGGCGAAAATCTAAAAGCACGAAAACTCCGAACGAAAGACTGTTAGTATCTAATGTTTGCCCTTCTATTCCACACACTCTAATAGAAAATGAATTAATTAAATTAGTTCTTAAATTAATGTCACCTTTAACCTTCCTTAAAATAGGTAGTCAGCTTTCAGAATTTAACACGTCTTCAGTTTTAGAAGACAAGCATATATTAACATACTTGTAGATACAGATCTACCTTCTTCCTTCTTAAATACGTATGAACAAACTTTGTATCGCATATTTTTAAATTTAAAAGAACCCTCATGTATTATCTGTAAGCAAACAGATCACATTGCGGCAAATTGTTCGAGTCATATTCCACAAAATGATTCCACTCTTATCGCCCACCAATTACCACAGCCCACAAAACAACAACTTCATTCTTATGACGTCATTGGATTTACCCCACTACAACTTACGTAATGAAAGTAGCTCTAAGTAAGAGCATTTGCGCTGTCCATCAAATGTGCTGGCAGATGCACTACTGAATGCAAGGCATCTGAGAAGAAGAAGACGTTACTCGGTTAAAATGACAACACTTTTGCTCGATAAAAACATAACTGACATCCTTGTCAGTATCATACCAATGTCAGATTTACGTTTCAAATGTAGTTGTTCGAATTGCAAATCTATAACCGGTAATTTCAACGGTCGTAATTGCGAATGCCAAATATGTGACTATTTTAAACATAAATTAGGTTTAATACAAGAATCTTTAAGCAACGAATCCCAATGTAGTTGCTCTACTTGTAAGCATCATGCCCCACCTTCAGCTGAAGCGGATTCTGAATGCAGTTGTGAGGTATGCGAGTGTTTTAGTGATTCATATATTGCAGAAGGAAATCCTAATCCAGCAAGATATGATTATAGCGACTTAAATGTAATACCAGAGTATGATGATAGGGAATATATAGAAGACATAGAAGATATAGAAGATATAGACGATATAGAAGATATAGAAGGTATGGATGATACAGAAGATATGAACGGTATAGAATATATAGAAGATGTAGATATAGATGATGTAGAATATGAAGACGATATATATGATGTACAAAACACAATATCAACTGAAGTAAGACCAGATGAATTAGAGTATGATCCAGTGCTGGACAAGCAAGAAACAAGTATTAGTTGCGACTGTCTATTCAAAATTTGTACAGGCTTGATGCATAAAGATACTCAATTAGGTCCTGGAATATCGGACACACAAATCGCACCAATGCCCAGAGATTGGTCCAAAGAGGTAGAAATAGCTGACATATCATTCGGTATATGCTCAAGAGACGTTTATGTGCAAACATCAATAAGTGTTATGAAATTTAAACCGCATCACTCTACACCTTCGTTCAGAGATCATTCCTCCGTAAAGTTCAATGGTTTTTCTGAGGCGGATGATACTGGCCCATTGTCTCCGTCTTCTAAAACGTCTTCAAAATTAATTTGTACCTGCGATTATTGTGAATGTAAAGGATGTAAAGGCCTAAAAGCATTCAAGAGTCATAAAAGAAGTGTATGTGACTGTGGAATTTCTACCTGCGACTGCCACGACGATCGTCCTACAGCTCATCAGATACGATTTTATAATCAGGCAACCTATACAGACGACAACAATGCCACCAACGAAATAACAGTAAGCACTTCTTTGTCTTTTAAAAATATAGACAGAGGTGATTCTTGCAACAAAAATAAAAGTGCATCACAGTTAACTGCAAATAGGAGCAATTGCTCCAAAAATAATTCTAAACATACTCTAACCAGCTGTAACCAAAACTCCTCAAAGCATAACCTTAAAGGGGGATCGAGTACTCACAGTTTGAAAAACAAGAAAAAGAAGTCAAAAAAGAACAACAACAATAATAATAACGCAAAAAAATGTAATGATGTTGGGAAAAATAAAGTACAAAATCATTCTTTTATATGTGATGATTGTTCGAAAGAGCTGAAAAAAAAGAAAAAAAATCCAGTTAAAAAGAAAAAAGAAGAACCATGCGGCTGCGAAGTTTGCACTCGAAAAAAAAGGTTTAAAAAGACGTAACAAATTGGCGGAGATGGTGTTATCATTTAGGAGAATAACAACCAAAAAAGATGAGAAAACATGTTTCAATAATGATGAAAATAAATACTAATGAACTGCAAGCTTAGTAAGATACTACTATATAGGTTTGGGAAACAAATGAATACAAATAAAATAATAAATTGGTTTTGATTATTTTTTTTTCTCTCTGCTTTAAAATTAAGTATATTCTGTTTTTTTATACAGTTTCTATTGTATAACCGCACCATCGTCCTCGTTTTTGTACTGCTGATTCAAGATAAGGTTCAGTTCTGTTTTAACGATTGCTAGGTTTGTTTGGTCCTTAATTTGAAGCTTAATGATACATTGATTTTTGGTTCCTCAATAGTCCATGGAGCTCAGTTGTCAGATTTTACTGAAAAACTTTTGGAAATCTTATATACTAAAACGCTAAGCCCTTTTCTTGTCCACCACTTTACTCAAAAACCATATTATATAATTAAAATATTTTTTCGGAATATTATTAGTATTACGTATGAGATTGTCAAGATATACTTTTGGTACAAAAATTCACTTCCGGTTTTGAGGTGACCGGAAGTTAAAATTTACTTTTAAGTTTTAGACCCCACAATGTATATATGGATCGAAAGGTCTCGTCGAGACGAATCTAAATATGTACTTCCGGTTGAGATCCGACACCGGAAGTGACCCGAAACGCGCATAAAACGTCAAGATAGAGCAAATCTGACACCGGATTCGTGATCAGCATGCAAAATTAACTGCTAAATGATATCCATGTCGACATTTGATGAACTAAAAATTGCATTTCGGTTTTGAGGTCGACTTCCGGTTTCGTTTTTATTAAAAAGTAAAAAGTAAAAGTTTACATAACTCCCGGTGCCAAGCAAAAGTTTTCAGAAAATGGAGAATTGTAACAAAAAACATTGTTTTCGACGAAATATTTCGTGATATTTAATACACTTTTTACTTGCATTATTATTGATGAATGTTATGTATATTCTTGCTTATATTGTTTGTATTGATCTCTTAATTTTTCTCGCAAAATAAAAATTTTATTTAAAAAACTCGATGTCGAGTTGGTCCGCTAGTTAATGCTAAAACAGTTAGAAAATTGGTTAGCCATAACTGGTTTCAAATCTCAAAACCGGAAGTGAATTTTTGTACCAAAAGTATATCTTGACAATCTCATACGTAATACTAATATTTTAATCCGAAAAAATATTTTAATTATCTAATATGGTTTTTGAGTAAAGTGGTGGACAAGAAAAGGGCTTAGCGTTTTAGTATATAAGATTGCAATGTATCTGTAATTGGTTTAATGTTTTTTCTTTTGATGTACACAACAAGATTGTCTGCGGATAATTGAGCTTAGGGGTTTGGGTAGACTATAAATGATACTACTTATTGCTACTAGAAATAACGTAGGACTAAGTAGTGAGCCTTGTGGAGTTCCATTTTCTTCACCATGTTCCTTAGAGTGGGAATTATGTACCCTTATTCGAAATGATCTTTTGTACAAAAAATTTTTAATAAAATTAAGGCAGTTAATTCGCATATATTCCACGAATGTAATTTTCGATATCAAATTTTCACCATGTGTTAAATGCTCATTTTAAATAGAAAAATATTGTAATACAGTATTGTTTTGTGGCTAGCGCTTCTATCGATGTCACTTTTCAACTCCAAGGTATTATCAATTCCGGAGCAATTAGGTCGAAATCCGTTTTGTTCTTATATTAAGTGATTAGATGTCTTTATCATCTATGTCAGTCTATAGTTTACCATTCTCTTTATTAACTTGCTTGTAGAACATGTCAGGCTGATTGCCTATTAGAGTCAGATTCTAAAATTGCGATTTTAAAAAGGGCAAGATGATGGCTTTTACCCAGGGGGGTTTAACTTCAATCCGTAAAATGTAATCATTGAATTAGTTACAGAACACACCACCAAGCGCTACTATCGGTAGATTCTGTAGATTACAAAACATTATTAATGTTTTGTGCTAAAATAGCGATGTCTTCATAACTGGCGTCTGTCGAATGTTATTGTCATAATTCTTGAATGTCGAATATTGATGTTGATGATTAAGTATTAATTCAATATTTGTTTTTTGTGTTTTAGTTAAAAGTGCTGTTAGATCAAGGAATTAGGTATTTAGGATTAGAATATTAATTGTTTAGTTAAGGCGTGGTATAAGGATATTTGTTTTTTTTTTAAGTTAAGTTAGAAGTTATTACAGGCTTCTATGATTCCTACTCTCATAGCATATTAATTTAATATTATGTATTAATTACTACATGTTTTGAGTTTGATTAAATGAAAATTATTGGTCTAATCTAATGTCTCTGAAAACTTTCAGAACTAATTTGTTGTAACTGTTGATCTAGTCTTGAGCATTATCTGCTTTCCTCAAATCGCGAGTATAGGGTATTCATCAACTTACGCCCCTAAAGGATTAGTAAATATAAGGAGAATAATTCAGGTATACTATGAATAATCCTTTAGAGGCGTAAGTTGGTTGAATACCCTATATATGAAATGAACGTTAGGACAAAATTCAAAATTTCCCGCGCTTTATAGAAATTCAATTTTCGCGCGTTTACAATATGACCAACTACACAAGGCGTTTGTCAATTAGCAAGCTCTCCAACATGATAAAAATATTGATTAGTACCAGAACACTCCAACGTGGCGCTGATGATTACAACATTTTTTTTGTACAGGAGTAGGTTATCTATCCCTCCTCTAATCTATGCTTTTAACCAGAGCTATCTGAAATTTGTTGTTTACCCAAATTAAATGGAGGATCTGCAGTAGGTATAGTTTAGCGAAAAGATGAAGATGTTTTAAAAATATCACTAAATGTTTTCAGGCCCTGGCTAGTAGTTTTTAATTACATTATGACAATATTTAGCTCTTTAATAGTAAAAGGCAGTTTAAGTGAATTGTCTTATATCTCGCTTTCTGTCAGATTTGCACTTTCAGCTTGTATCTCATAATTAAGGAAAGTATTACTTCAGCTTTTATTACAAGACATATTATTAAATGTTTTATTTCAAGAGGACAGTTAGAATTATTTTTATTATTATATTAAAAATTTAAGATTAGGTATTCGACGAACTAGGGAAACAAGTATTTTGTAGTGATACACATTTTATTAGAAGCTGGTTGATTGAAATCAGCTTCTAATAAAATATTCTAAGAAATCAAGCGTATCTTCTTATAATGGAAGGGAAATAGGTCGTCCAATTACTCGATTATTCAAATTATTATGTCGGCCGTTCTCATCCTGACATCATAAATTACATAAAAATCAGGAGTGGTTTTTTCCTTGAACTTTAGGTAAATGTAGAACTTTAGGTGACTGACATCGAAATTATTATTGATTTGTCAGGGTCGGTCGGTGAATGGATATTATTTGACTTTTTTAATTGGGTATGTACACTTGAGAACGGTTCAAGTAGGTGCAGAGAAGTGTCGTTAACAAATTGAGAGGCTTTACAGGGTGTCGATAGTAGAACGAAAATTATTTATGTTTTGATGCAAGTAAAAGGTATATTCGTCACAAAAAGAAGATCGAAGAAGTAAATTCCACGAGTTCTTTAAAATGTTCTTTCCAGCTTTTTAGGATATTTAGCATCCCCATAATGGTTGCTCCATATTTATCTTCACAGTTGGTTGTTCTTGCATTGAACTTTTAAATTTTGAAATTTTCATTTGGTGTCTTATGAAAATATTCTAATCTCATCCCTATTATTATATCCTTTTATCTGGTGTATTTTTGGGTTTAATTTTTCTACTCGAACATTTAAAAATTCAATATTTTTATTGGTGTTTAGTTCATCCACGCAATAATCAGGCAGAAGATAAGACACGCGAAAACACAATTTCATAGTAAAGAATGTAATGAAATTGAACAATATGAAAAGAAACACGATACATTTCATCTGCCCAACAAATTAAAAGAGGTCGCTGGAAACAAACGGAAACAAGTATTCCAAAGTTTAGAAGACAGAAACGGACACAGAATATTAGACATCAATGAAAAGTTAAAAGAATGGGAAAACTACATTTCTGAATTATTTGAAGATGAGAGAGTAGAACACTATACACCGATTGCTATATCAGGTCCGTCTATAACAGAAAGTGAGGTAAGACGTTCAATACAAACGGCAAAAAATGGAAAAGCACTTGGCTCCGATGAAGTAAGTGCTAAAATACTAAAGTTTTTGGAAGAAAATGGAATTAAAGCTCTGTGTACCTAATCTCTTTAACAGAATTTATGACACTGATATTACCAACTGATTGGTTAAAGTCGACATTTGTCACAATACCTAAGAAACATCGTCCAAAGACATGCGGTGATTATCGGACAATAAATCTGATGAGTCAGTCACATTTTGAAGATCTTTCTGCGAGTAATACACAGCAGAATTTACACGCTGTTAGAGAACAGAATTAGCAATACCAATCGTGTCCAACACCACAAGTTAATGCCGATTCTCAAGAAAGTTGATATAGACCAAAAAGACATAAGATGCATTGAAAACTTGTACTGGCATCAAACGGCACAGCTAAAAATAGACAATTCTATATCTAAGCCCATACATATAAGAAGAGGCGTTCGACAGGGATGTGTGCTTTCCCCTCTTTTATTTAACATTTATTCAGAAGCCATATTTCAAGAGTCTTTGGAGGATGCAGAGATGGGAATCAAGGTGAATGGAGTATTGATCAACAACATACGATATGCTGATGATGGTGTCTTAATTTGTGACAACATAGTCGATCTTCAACAATTTGTCACTATAATCGGAGAATACAGTGAGCGAATGGGACTAGAGATTAATACCAAAAAGACCAAATTCATGATCATCTCCAGAAACTTGGATGCATTTGAAAACTCCACCATAACACTAAATAGTAAATCCATAGAAAGAGTGAGTAAATTTAAATACCTGGGATCGTGGCTTTTTGAAGACTGGGCATCGGACAGGGAAGTAAAATGTCGCATTGAGCAAGCTTGACAAGCTTTCGTAAAATTCAAGAAGGTACTGACTTGTTCTGAGTTCGATCTTCAACTGAGACTAAGGTTTACTAAGTGCTACGTATGGTCAGTGCTGCTATATGGCGTAGAGGGCTGGACACTCAAAACGAGGGATATAAACAGATTGGAAGCTTTCGAAATGTGGCTTTATCGCCGTATCCTAAAAATATCATGGACAGCGAAAATCACAAATATAGATGTCCTTAAAAGAATAAACCAAGAACGCCAACTTTTCGAAACCATCAAGAAAAGGAAAACGGCGTATCTAGGTCACATCATGCGAAATGAAAAATACCAGTTCCTCCAACTTATAATCGAGGGTAAAATTGAAGGCAAGAGAGGAATGGGACGCAAGAAAATGTCCTGGCTCCGAAACATAAGGCAATGGACAGGGATTAACGACATACAATCTCTGATACATATTGCAAGAAATAGAGAGTTAATGGAAAATGTGATCGCTAACATCCATTAGTGGATTTGCATCTGAAGAAGAAGAATTTGGGTTTAGGAGTGGCTTGGGTACAAGAGAAGCCTTGTTTATTATACAGGTGCTAGTACAGAGATGCAGAGATATAAATCAAAATGTGTACATTTGTGCAATCGATTTTGAAAAAGCTGTTGACAAAGTCCGACATAACAAAATGCTAGAAATATTGGAAACAGTTGGATTGGACGATAAAGATCTACAAATAATTACAAATCTATACTGGCATCAAGTGGCAAGAATAAAGGTTGAACAAGAACTGTCGGATGAAATAAATATAAAAAGAGGAGTGAGACAAGGCTGTATATTGTCGCCTTTACTGTTTAACTTATATTTTGAGGAAATATTTAAGGAAGCCTTAATGGAGACAACCGAAGGTAGTATTGTGAATGGAGTAACCGTCAATAATATTAGATATGCCGACGATACGGCTCGTCCTTGCCAATTGCGGAGAAGACCTTTAAAATCTAATGAACAAAATAAAACAGACTTGTGATCAGTATGGATTAAAACTCAACGTTAAGAAAACTAAATATATGATAGTTAGCAAACAAAATTATATACAGGATGACGGTATAAAAGTCGGAGATGACACACTGGACAGAGTAGAGAAACTCGTGTATCTCGGCAGTAATATCAATGAGAGCTGGGATCCAACCGCAGAAATTAAAAGCCGAATAGAACAAGCCCGAGCTGCCTTTGTAAAAATGAGAAACGTACTTTGCAGTCACGATCTTAGCATTGATTGACCTTAGAGTTCGTATGACATCTTGCTACATCTTTCCTGTCCTGCTGTATGGAGTGGAAGCGTGGACTCTAACTGAGGTTATGCTTAAAAGATCTATAAAAATATGATCTTTTACATCTGATCATTCAGGGAAAGATCCAAGGTAATCGTGGTCCTGGTAGACGAAGAACATCATGGCTGAAAAATCTAAGGCAATGGTATGGAAAATCAACTACATCGTTATTTAGAGCTTTTAGAGAATAAAGTCACGATAGCGAATATGGTAGCCTACATGATATTCAACGATCGATAACGGTCATGGAACTAGAAGAAGAAGTTTAGTTCAATTTAGCACTGGATTCTAGAGTTTGAAGAATTTATAAAATTTAAGAAATTTTATATTTTTTCGACATGGTACTAGACGACAAAGGTGATATCCACATAATGATTCCCACATACTACTACTTATTCTTCTCGGATAATTCTTGGTTTATAGAAGAGGATGGAGGCTATCGTTTTCGAGTTTTCAAAATCAATTTTGTGACCTGTTTAAAGATGATGTTGACCTAGAGCTGAAATTGAATCCGAATTACGAACAGAAATGAAATGTTCATAAATTCTATTTTGGATTCTACGATTTGTTTGGCTTATATAAGATCGGGGGCAGTCTGCACAAGGAATTTCATAAACTCTGTGTTGTTTGTGTTGTGTTGTTCCATTTTTTGACGGTTGTGTGAATGGTGCCATATATCTGGATTTTCTAAATAATCATTTGTCAACACTACTGCAAAATGTACCGCTTAATATTCGGCAACGAATGCGGTTTTTACACGACGGTGCTCCAGTACGCCACACTGCTCCTATACACAATCATCTAAATAATAACTTTTTCTGAGAGGTGGATGGGCAGAGAGGGATCAATTGTTTGACCACTTTTTCAAAATTGATTTTTTCATGTGAGGCTATATAAAACACCTTGTATACCAAGTCAAACAACTCCAGATGATCTCTCTCTCTCTTCAATCCTGACCCCCCAGGGGGAGTGTGGTGGTCGACGTGATGTCGTGTATTGTCCGTCTCCAGAGATCTCTGTCTCTGGTCATTTCTTTTAATTCATGCATAGGTCTTTGGCATATTCCTGTAATTTGATCTATCCATCTTGTTGGGGATCTTCCTCGTGATCTTCGGCCTTCTACCTTTCCTTGTATTATGAGTCTTTCCATGTTTTCTGTGTTTGCTCTCATAACAAGCCCAAAATATTTTAATTGTTGGAGATGGACTTTACTAGAGAGTCGTTGGCTAACTTTTAGCTGTCTTAAAATTGAATTATTTGTTCTACGGTCGGTCCAAGTAATTCGTAACATTCGTCTCCAACAGAACATTTCAGTGGCGTCTATCTTTCTTCTCTCTAATTGTCTCAGAGTCCAAGATTCACATCCGTAGGTCAGTATTGGGAATATTAAGCAGTTGATCAACCTCATCTTTATCGCTCTTGAAATTTGACAGTCCTTCCATATTTTGGTCATTTTTGTTGTGGCAACTTTTGCTAGATCACATCTACGTTTAATCTCTTCTTGTAATGACCCTGTATTTGTGATTAATGATCCCAGATATAAGTATGAGCTCACAACCTCGAACCGGTCAATTGTGGTTATGCGTTGATGATTGTTGTGTAGTCTATCCACTATCATCATCTTTGTCTTTGATATGTTTAATTGCAGACCAAATATTTGACTTTCGTTTTCGATCAGTCGTATAAGTTCCATCAGCTCTGCTTGACTATTTGCAAGATGATATGAAACATAGAATAGAATAAGAGAAGCTTTTAAGAAAATTGACTTACAAAATGTTCAGAAATATGACTTGGTCATTTGAATATCAGTTACAAATTTGTATAGACGTTGAAGGTGGACATTTGGCACATTTACTTTAGACTTATTTCCTGAATACCATATTAATTTTTACATTCATTACATATTATTATGGTTTATATTTTCTGTTACTTATTGAATAAAAATAATTTTGGACGTAAGAGGTCGATTAGATTGAGAGTTGCACGGTTTTCGAAAAGGCATTAAAGATAGAAAGTATGAGGTTTGTGGAATAATTTGTTCTATATCGAAGGGTTTACAGGCTGAACCAATTTTCGACTATTTGTTTGAAAGGAATATGGGATATGAAGTAGTTCTATTTATTGTATATGATGACTTGTATGATATGATATCTGGCTTAAGTTGTTAACGTCAGTCCTTTTATTTAGCGCTGTTGGATGTTTCTCTTATGATAATTTTGTAGTTTGCGCAGTATTTTGACGTTTGTGAAGTCGATCTCACACCAACTTTTACTCTTGCACAACATCCCATTTCATTTCAACCGAACACTCAATCGAACACCCTCCAACTTTTACAATACGGATAACCTTTGCCTCTTTCAACCGAGTTGGAACTACTGTTGTTCGAGTAATTCGTTTAAAAACCTACGAGTATCTTAATGCTGCAAGCCTCACCGTCTCCGGCATGACTTTGTCTCTGTCGGTCACCTTTCGGATCTTCATCCGTCCGATGGCCTCGCCGAGTTCCATTTCAGTAAAGGATTCCGACTCTACGAAGTAAGTAACCCTTTTTCTCTAAACCTAGGAAGATAATGCAAAATTCATCTGGAAATATATCATCTCACAAGTGAAGACTGGAAAGGGACGAAATTACCGAAACAATGGTATGAAAACTCTACAGTACTACTACTACTAAGGATTTCCACAGTTTTCACTGTCTTCCTTCACTCAACCGTTTTCTCCAATTTTCCCTGTCATTCCAGTCTCCATCTCGCAGGGTTCTTTTCTCCATAGCCTCGTCGATTTCGTCTCTGAATGACCTTCGGGGTCTTCCTCTCTTTCTTCTTCCGATCGGGCTCCATTCTGTGATTTTGTTTATCCAGCGTCCTCTGTGCGCTCTTCTGACGTGGCCGTACCAGGATAGTCTCTTCTCCTCTATATAGTCGATTATGTCTGATTGCACTCCCATTCTGCGCTTAATCTCTGCGTTTTCAATTCTGTCTCTTTTTGTAAGTCTACAGCTTCTCCTCAGGAACTCCATTTCTACTGCTCTTATTCTACCTCTATTTCTTTTATTGTCCAGTTTTCGGACCCATATGTTAGGATACTTCTTGTCAGGGTATTATATATTCTCTTTTTTGTCTTTATCGTAATGTTCTTATCCCACAACACTGAATTTAGTTGTCTTATACAGTTTCTTGTTTGTCTTAGTTTGTTGTTTATATCTTCTTCTGTTGTTCCCTGGTTCGATATTATGGTTCCTAAATACTTGAATTTATCTGTTCCATTTACTTGTCTTCCCTCGTCTATCTCTAGGTTTCTCATATCCTTGTTTTCTGTTGTTAGGTATTCGGTTTTCTATAAGTTTATTTCCATTCCGTTGTTTTTATATTCTTCTTCTAGTTTTCTGAGCATAAAGCTGAGATCTTCTTCATCTTGTGCGATGACTACTTGATCGTCGGCAAAACTTAAGGTGTATAGGTATTCGTCTCTTACTGGTATGCCCATTCCTTCGCACTTTCTCCTCCATGGTTTTAAGTGTCTTTCCCAAGAATATTTTAAACAGAGTAGGAGGACGTAGCACAGCCTTGTAGAAGTCCTTTTGTCGTCTTAAATGGATTGTAGGCTTTATTTCCACATTTAATAGCTACTTTATTTTCTTTGTACAGTGCTTTAACTGCTTTTATTAGTGTTTGTCGGATTCCGAGATCATTCATTGCATTCCATAATTTGACTCTAGGTATTGAGTCGTATGCTTTCTTTAGATCAACAAACGCCAGATGGACCGGTCTACATTTTACCATGTTCTTCTCTATCAGTTGTTCTAATGTGTACGTATGATCTAGGCATGATTTTCCTACTGTGAACCCTGCTTGGTCTTCTCCAATTTTTCCTATTATTTCAGTTTCTAGTTTTTCCTTGATAATTTTCCCGTAAAGTCTACCTACCGACGATATTATACTAATTCCTCTGTAGTTTTCACACTTTTTCCTGTTTCCTTTCTTATGTATGGAAGATAAACCCATCCGATAAAAAGGAAGATAAACGCATAGGTAAGAATTATAGAAGCATTGCTTTAGTTTAATACACCACATATAGTAATCTAAAACTATTTCTTGTTAGAAATCGGATGGCGTACATTTTTCAAAACGTATTTGCTATGAAATAAGACACTAGTTTTTAACAACATATCATTACCGACTCCATCCCTGTCAAAATATCTAACACACCTTTTTAGAATCTGGACCCATACTCGGTTATTCTCCACATATATGAGAAATTTCAGTTAACGAGAACGATTCGAGGGAAAAAGAAAAATTCAAACTCAGCAATTTTGCCGGCAGTTCTCCGGATAAATGATTTTTAACGATAACAATCTCTAAATTTCCTCTCTGGCGCGTAACGAGATAAACCGAAAAAACATGCTTCGAAAAAAATGATGACGAGATAGATGCTGGATGAATAATTAGAAAATGTCTGGTTTTTAATTGTCTTCCTATCCCTCAATAAATACAGTGTTTGACGTTTCTTCTGACATTCATCTAAATGTCTAAAATACAATATGTAAAGGGCAAGTTAGTATTACAAAATTTGCAAGATAACTGACATCATAAATTAAAAGATAAAATCCCAGTGATTGTCTGTATACCATATTTTAAAAAAAACTTACAATGAAGTAAAATCTAATGTGGGATGGTGTATTTTTATTGAAATTTAAAAAATTTATCCAAACAGATTAAAATTATCTCCAAACTATTTTGAATCTAGTCGGATCATCATCAGATAGTAGTTAAAACCAATTACATACAATAACATATGAGTACTGCAATACAGGTCCGTTCTCCCAGTGCGACAGAGAAAACTTACGCAAATCAGTCCGTGCATCTCTTCCTAATTTGCCAACTTCATCGACCACGTGACCTAAATGACCAATAGAAAGGTCCAAAGGTCCAAGTGACCAAATTATTACGATAATCCCGGCCCATTAAAAATATATGCAGGAATTACTTTAAGTCGGTTTTCTTTGCCGCACTGGGGGAACTTACTTACTTACTTACTCCCGTGGCGTTACAACCCTCTCGTGGGTTTTAGCCGACATCGACAACATGCCTCCACTGTTTTTTGTCTTGAGCAACCTCCATCCAATTCTCCACGCCCCATAGTGCTTAGGTCTCCTGCTATATTATCTCGCCACCGGAGACGAGGGCGTCCGCGTGGTCTCCTTCCAGTTGGGACTTCCACACCAGTCTTACTGTTCGTTCGTCAGAATGTCTTCTGAGGTGTCTGCCCATTGGAGTCTTCTGGACTTTATTTCTTTTATGATGTTGGCGTCTGGGTAAAGTTCTTCAAGCTCTTTATTAGTTCTTATCCTATATTGTCCTGATGCTTCATCAAGCACCGGACCAAAGATCTTCCTTAGGATTTTTCTTTCCCAAACGCGTAGTCTCTCTTCATTTGCCTTTGTTATCGTCCACGTTTCGCTTCCATACATCACAACGGGTCGTATGATTGTTTTATAGACCTGTATCTTCGTACGTCGTGTTAGTTGTTTTGATTTTAAAAGGTTTTGGAGGGCAAAAATACATCTGTTGCCGGCCTGAATCCTGTTGTTTATTTCTTGTGATCCGTTATTGTCTTTAGTTATTGTTGTTCCAAGATACTTGAATTCTCTAACGCGCTCAAAGTTAAAGTCATCGATGGTAATGTTCTGACCGATTCTGTCTCTGCTTTGATTATTGCGCCTCTGAATTGCTGCTTTGGTTATTGCGGGGAACGGGTCTGAATATATGGACACATATATGTACGTGTAACATCCTTTGGATTATATGAAACACATATTTAATTTTAAAAACGTGACACGAGATCGATGTTATAGGATATCACTTTTGTGATAGGAACATATTTGTCCCTACTCGAGCAACCAGCTTGGGCAATGATTGACACCAGCCAATTCATTTGGCTCGTATCAATAGTATCATGAATATCCATAGAAAAAACTCTACTTACCATTATTCATTAATTTGAAAAGTTTGGTTGTACTAATGGTAGAGGTAAAAACTGTTGCCCATTAGATCAACCTCATGGAAAGAAAATTACTTAACTGTTTTGTTTAAAAATTCTCCGTTTTGGTTCCTTTTTTCGGTATGTATGTGTGTGTGTGTTCTGTTTTAAGTGTTAGTCCCTCTTCAGGACGTAGTTTGCTTTGTGGATTTTGGCATTGTTGTCTTTGTGCCTCACTGCTGGTATTGGCGTGGAGTGTGTTGATTCCTGCAGAGGAGGTAGCTTTACAGGCTAATTAGAAGTGAAAGGTTTGCTGCTAAAATAGTTCTTTTTAGAAATTATTTGTGTTAAGGATTATGAGTGATATTTGACTGAATATTTATATATAAATTATTGTTTTAGACGTTGCTTTGAGGGCAGCTGTGGCTATATCCTCTCTAAGAACAGGTATAATTGTGCAATGGAATCGGTAAACCACAGAAAATCGAATTCTCCCTGGCTGTGGCAGAGTTCGAAGTGAGCTATTTAGCTAGTTGCCATAATAAAGTAGAGTTGCCTCCAGGATGTCTGCTGAAGCAGATGTCGCTGAAGCAATCAGTTTTGTTGGGAGGATTTTGAAATATCTAACCATTGTTGGTTGTAATCGTATTCCTCCTTCTCAGAGAGAAGGGACTTTCATTTATGGGCTGGTTGTTCAATAGTTGATGTATGAGAGCGGAGGGGTAGTTGTATCGTTTGTAATTTACTTTATGTTGAATGTTGCACTCCAGTCCTAGCAGTGGTCGTGTTAGGTCGTGATTGAGCAGGGCGTATATATTAGCCCTGTATTTAATCTCTGGCCTGATATATGTTTTGTAAGTGTGTGAGTGTACGTGAATATGTCCGTCCAAATTTTTCACGTAGAGCGTTTAGTAGACCGACTCTTCTCCTTACCTGATTACGGGCTTCTGCCAGATGGCATCTCCAGTGCAGTGTTTTTGTGAACACCACGCCTAGGTACTCGATCTAAATACGAAGTTGGAGTTGATTTTTTCAAAATCTAAGGTCAATTCTTTCGGAAAACATTGTTTGTGGTGTGTCTGCTAAGATTAGGATGTCTGAAGAGAATTATTTGTGTTTTGTTTAAGCTCTCCATCTCCCGCACGATCTATTTACATGGTATAGATGATTTAATTTTGGACAGGATATTTCAGCAACTAATATTGCTATGTCGTTTTATATCTCTATTTCTCTCTCTTCTCTTTATTATTTCCTACCATTGTAACTGTATATCTTGTGTATTTTATTCAAGAATTTTTATCTTGTAAATTTATACCTCATCCCATTCTGGTATCTTTCAATATCTTTATATGTACATAAGGTTATTAGAAAGCATAGAAAATTAAAAATGCAAAGCAAGAAAACCACAACCTAAATGAACAGATGACCCCAGCCACCATACTGAACTTTAAGGTAATTTGTTAAAAAAGGAAAGAGGAAAGACAAGGACCCTTCAAAATGGACGTTTTTAGATATTTAGATCGATAGATAAACAATTTTCTATGCAATCGAGTGTAATCTCTTTTTATATTAACTTTGACCTTGACCTTGAACTTGAACTTGATTGGATGTACGTAATTTTATTTATATGTATTATATGTATTTACGTTGACCCGAACTTCAATTACTTTAAGTACCATTAACTTTGACATTTTAAGATTGTTTTTTATTTTGTCGATAAGTGTCCCATATTTTTTTTTCCAAATTTGATTTTTTAGTCGATTGAATGATGTTTGATAACAATTTTCTAGCCCCTTAGGAAGCGATTGTAAAATGTCGGCAGCATCATCTGGTAAAGCAGCAGTCAATAAAACATCCTTTAATTCTTCTGTTCATTGGTTAGCCGTAGCAGTACCATTAACTTTGACATTTTAAGATTGTTTTGTATTGTGTACAAGTCGCTAAGAAGTGTCCCATCATTGTTTCCAAATGAAATGATATGCTACTTGTCCCCACTAATTTATCTAGGAACATCTCAAATATGTGTACATTCTTAGATTTTTTTTTAATTCGGGAATTTTCTAATCGGATTTTTTATTGAAGAGTGTGCAAAAATAACGCCACGCGTTCTGGCTAATGTTAGACGAGAATTCTACAATCGAGTGGGATACTCCTCAGTACAAAATGGCTTATTGTTTGCTACAGTTTTATGTTTAGAATTAACATAAATTATTTTTGGGACGGATCACAGTAAAACTATATTGAAATTCTTTGATTTGTGGTATAACCTGAAATTGAATTGGAGTCAATTATAATATCTTACTTTAAATAAAGATTTGACAGTTCCCGCACTATTGCCTGAATACAACATTAATTGCGATTTTTCGTGAACTGACTACATTTCGTCAACTTTATTTCTTTGTAAACAATATAATTTATTGTTTACAAAGTACTATTTATTGTTCACTAGTCTTCTTCTTCTTAATGTGCCGAATGTTGGCGATTATCATGGCAATCTTTATCTTATCGCAGATTCTAAGGTTCTTAAACCAATAATATCTTCTTCTTTCTAGACCTCGTTGTTCAAATATTTTTCCTTGCAGGATGGCTTGAAGGAGAGCATTGACAATATACAATTTACTAAAATGTAGTCCATTTGATCCTCATAATTCTCCTGGGTCTGTCTTGAGGGGATTTCACGTGTACATCTCGCGAGGTGGTAATTGGAAGAATGTGTTGGTGACAACTGTTCTGAGTCTTATGCGAATTTTTCTAGGAGGTATCCTCTCTCGTTTCTGACTCCAAGTCCATGTGCTCCAATGTACTGTGTATTATCTCCAGCTCAAATATTGGCGTTAAAATCGCCCATCATGATGAGAACTTCCTATCGAGAAATTTTCTGTATTATACTGTTGATGTTCTAAAAGAACTCAATTGCTTCTTCCTCCCCTTTGTCTGCAGTGGGAGCGTAGACTTGGATGATGTTGATATTAATAGGGTTGGTTTCTACTTGTAGTAACATCACTCTATTCGATATTTGGTGTAAAGTTAGTAACGCATTTGGCAACTTTGGGTGATACGATTATTCCGACTCCATATTCATATGATCCATCACTTTTTCCCGAGTAATATACCTTGTGATCTTCTATTTGTATTTCTCCAGAATCTGGTTATCTCATTTCTAATATTCCCATTATTTCAATATGCATTCTCTTCATCTCCTGTATTACATTGTGGATTTTTCCTGCTTTGTATAAAGTTTGATATTCTTTCTGCATTTCAATTTATTATCTTTTGGTAAACTCAAAACTGTTCTCCTCCGGAGACCCGATCGGAGGACTTACTCTGGAGTTTATTTTAGTATTGAGGCATTGCCATGATTGATTGACTAGGGCGTATCGCTGTAGATCTTTAATGGATGTGTTTGCTCTACTTGTCCTTCCCCATCCTTATGCCGTTGATCAAATCTTTGGTTCATCGGCCTTCGAGACCGATTTCACAACCTCAGGACAAAAGAGGGCCCTAACAATCACTAGGTAAATGACTCTTTACATTGAATGACTTGTCACACTAAAGAGTATGAGGTAGAAGGAAATATAGTGATCTGTCTGCCCTCGGAAACCTCACTGTTCACTAGTAATAGTAGTATCTATGAAAATTTGCTGTTTATAATTTAAGTATAAAATAAAAATACTGACAATTCAAATATTGTCAAATATCTGACTCATTAATTTTATCAAACGCAACATGTCATACAGTTTTCTTGTAACGCGTGTGGACTGACTTTAAGGGTGGCCTGAAAATATGTATTATACTTTTTGCAAACATTTTTAAGTGCGCTCAATTCGTAGAACAATTGCAACATTTGTTTTTAATATAGATTTTCAGTCCTCTACAATTAGTTTTTAATGACTTTTGAGGTAAAATAATTAGGGAAGCAGGATTTAATAATTTAGAATTTCCCATTGAGTTTCCTATTGACCGTGTGGCGATTCACCATCCTGTATAGGTATATGTATATTATTCTTTCGATTTATTAATGTAATTTCGATATAATTAAAATTAAATAGTTAAAATGCTGTTTGCACAAATTACCGACCTATTCCCTTTAATTCCGATAAACGACAATGATCCAAAACCATTTTGGCGAGTTCCCAATCGGGCTCAACTACTTATTTTTGTCGAGTGATAAATTAAAATCTGACAACTCTAACGAACTGTCAGATAAAACACAAAGCACAAAATACAATCATTTGTTGCACGTCTACATGGATGAATAAATTTTCGACATAACATATATCGGATGTTTTTTGCGGCCTGTTATTGAAATGCCCACAAAAATGGTTTGATGAATGAAAGCCCGTGCCGGTGCGGCTTTATGAAAGGGAAATTAGTTCAAAAACAAAATGAAAATCGACAAAACTTTTATGTCCGTCGAAACAAAAGTGAATTATTTAAATTATTTTAACGAATTTTAAATTAATTGTTATAAAATCAAGAGTGGGCGCTAATATGGAATCCCTTTGATGGCAAAATTGCTATTATTTTATAAAAAAAATTCAAACAAAGCAACAGTAGGAGAAACACTATAAAATAGTATTATTTTATTATTTTGTATTTCAGATGATGGTGAATATATGTCCTTTGGTCTCTCTGGCGATGATTCTAAAACTGTTATGATCGGTGGTGATGTAGTTGTAGCATGGGTAGACAAAGAAACTCTTAAAGGATTTGCGGAAGATTACTATTTGGAAGACAAATCACAGTGTTCCGGACCAACTGGATCATGTCCCGACAATAGACTAGGTGTAAGTAGCTTTTTATTGTATATTTTTCTTCTTTAGATGTCGTTTGAAGTTTCATTTTCTTGTTAGTTGGATTTTTAGGCAGTCATAATTCTTAGCAAGATTTATGTCTTGCAATTCCAACTCTTGTTTACCAGACAGTCCAAATAGTTAAACTGCTTGACTTTCTTTAGTTGCGTGGATAATTATTATTTCGATGCATAATCATGGTTTTCGTCTTCTTAGCATTTATTTTCATACTCAAAGCTTCACTTACGAGATTAAGATTAACTAGGGAGAAAATCAGCTGGGGTGTATAAAATCCTTCTTCTTCTTCTTCTTTTGGCATCATCTCTCTTAGGACCTTCTTCTCCATTGTCTTATATTCATGGTTTTTCAGGTCGTCTTCCCCGTCATCCAACCACCTCGTCCTGGGCCTCTCGCTTTTTGCCGCCTTCCTACCGGTTTCCACTGTAACATCTTCATTGTCATTTTTATATCTTCTTGTCGCTGAACATGTCCCAGTCATGACAATCTTTGACTTTTCACAAATTTTACAATGTCATCCCCTTCATTCACTTCATTAACCTCGTCGTTTCTCCTGATTCTCCATGTACCGTCTTCCTCTTGCACCGAGTCATATATTTTTCTTAGTGTCTTTCTCTAAAATGTTCTGAGTAGAGCTTCTCTTTTTTCGTCATTAGCCAGGTTTCACAGCCATAGGTTAATACGAATGTAATCAAAATGTTGTATGGAACTGTCTTTTTCTTTTTATTCCGATTACTCTGTACGAATACAAGAAACCAATTCGCTAAGGATTTTTGCTTAGTTGAGGAGATAATGTCGTGGAATGCAAATTTTAGATTCCCATGTCTCTAATAACATCTTTATCAACGTCTGTTTTGCCTTGCAATTCTTAGAAGGCACAGATTAAAGCAAAAATCTGAATTTGGTTTCGACAATTAGTTTACGGATTTTGATTATCAATATCTTCATAATATTAATTGTATTACTCTTAGGAAAATACCAACAGCATTCGTCTTCTGAACGCAGCAATGGTTAACGGCTACTCCATCGTAACCTACCAACGTCCACTTCGAGCATCCGATCAATTCGACCGTCCCATATACACTAATCATTCCCAAGCTATCATCTGGGCGATCGGACCGCTGAACCAAAGAGACGAAGTGTCTTTCCACAGCAAATACCTCAAGAAAACACATCTTATCGACTTTGGAAGACCTGCAAGATGGAATTGTCCCATGCCGGAGACAGATCAACCAGCAATGGCTGCTGTATATGCTCAACATCAGCCTGTAGATACCAAGGAAACGTCGTACGTTGAGAAGGAGTACAGCGAAGAACCTACTACTAGCGCCCCAAGGAGAACAAGTGGTAAAATGTTCAGTCTATCTTAACACTTTTACTACAAATGTTATATTTGTTATTCTAATCCTTATTTTAATTTATTTACAGTCCTCTAACACTAACACTAAAAACACAATTAATTTATAACATTTACTTACTTAACCGTACAAATTTATTATAACGACTGACTCAAATCTTAATTTTATATTTTTCTGCATATCTGTTCGAACCGGAATGAAATTAAATTCTCTAGATGTTACTAAGTCTTGCTTCTAACACGATCTTTATCGAACATGTTTGAATCTTTTTCATGATCTTTTTGTGAATATTCTTCTTCATGTCTTGCATTAATTTGGACACACTGCTTCTTCAAAGTTGCCTCTTTTTGTGATCGATTCATTTCACAATCATTCCACTCGATTGGATTTCAGGCTATTAGGTTGGTTCATGCTATTCTAACTTATTTATTTTCTACAATTTTATTGTTGAAATATTTTAAGTCGAATAAAAATCGATATTCCTTCTACGTGCAAATCTCTATTTTTGATATTTCACAGTTAGAAGACGAATTCCCCAAAGAGGAGCCCAAAATTCACTACCAGAAGATTCGCAGAATAGCGCTTCCAGGACAAAAGAACAAGCTGAGCCTAATAGAAGAAGACAGCCCCAAAAAGAAACTGACACTCGCGTCGCAAGACCTACTCAAACTAGCGTTAGCAAACGGGATGCATGGGTAATTCCTCCAATCCAGTGTGATGAACCTGACGATGGCGTATTTTATGCCCAAATGGTCCAACCGGCGGAAAACGAGGATATCCAGCTATAACAGGTGAGAGACAAAATATTAATCCCAGCTGTGGGTATTTTATTTGTCAAAATTATATGAATAAAATTATTAGCTTTATTTGAAATAAATATTACCAATATTATGACCAATATGCGTTCTTGTATTTGCATTAAGTTCCAGAAAGAGAAATACTATACCAACTAGTTACTTTATTAGACGAAGTGAAACCTCAATACTCCGGGAGTATTGGACTTTAGGAAGTGTAAGACTTCCAAATTCCAGAAGAACTGGAAGAGAGGTGATGAAAATACTAAAAATAGGCTAAGCTCAGAGGAACAAATTTAAATGGCCAAAGAGACACTAAATCTCAAGTGAGTGTTCGGGCTAGCTTCAATGCACTGGATTGTGGCTTTAAAGATATAAACAGATAGCAAGGATACTGAGCTAATGAGGCAATAAACGAAATGAGACCTGGTAATATCAAACGTGATACAACTAAAGAAGGTCACTGGGAATAAATTTATAGAAAGAGAACAAGAAGAAGAGAAAAGAAGGGCGCCAACTCAACGATAGTTGAGATTTTGAAGTAACAAAGGACAGGAAACAAATGATACTAGAGATAATAACCTGAAATACAAAATACTAAATACTAATCTTGTTTTGCTATATTATATACTGGTTAGTAGAACTGAAATAAAACTCAAAATAGTAACAATAAATATATTTATAAAAAAAATGTATATCGATATATATGTATTAACAATTTACATATAATGCAAAACTAAATAACAGTGGTAGTGAGTAGTGTAAAGATACAATAGGACCTAATAGCCCCTCAACAAGTGAATAATCACTACCACTGGCCAATAAAGTTTAAAATATGAGTAACACCAAGAATAGTCCGTATGGTAGCCTAAGTCTTAACACAAAAGGTAGTAATTTAAATTTAAATAGTTCTACTAATATGAGATACTAATGACAATATTGTAAAGATATCAAAAGTGATAAATCTGTTACAATTCTATTAAATATATTACATTCAAAAGTGAATCTTCAATACTTCTTATATAATGTTTAAAAAAAAAACCACATGAAATTTATTTCCGTTCCCAAAATCAAAATTGTATTATATCAAAAATGTATTCTATTAAAAATATATATATATATATAGGGGAAAGCGTTGTACCTTGGGACGGTTTTGAAACAAAGATTTTTATTATTACTTGGGCAAACTTTATAATAGTTTTATTAATACTGACTTAAAGTCCATGTTTTAGGGAATTTATTAATGTTTTAAAATATAAAATATGTCAATTAACAAGGGAGTAAAAAAATATTTTCTTCACCCTTGCTAAGTATCCCAAGGTACATCACGGTGTTGTACCTTGGGATACAGGGTGTTGTACCTTAGGACTAAGTAAAGGAGTGAAAGGGAAAAAATCAATAAAGCAAATAAATCTTATGTAATGCATATAAAAATACATAACATTAAAGCTATAAAAACATTATTGGACAATAACAGTCAATTAAGCAAATAAACCTTATGTAATGCTCATAAAAATACAAAGCATTAGAGCAACAAAAAAATTAGTGAACAAAAAAATCAATTTCGGAAATAAATCTTAGGTAATCCTCATAAAAATACAAAATATTAGAGCAACAAAAATTTTTACATAAAGACTATAAAAATACAAAACATTAGAGCAAATCTCTTATAACGGCTACTTTTACCTAATTAGTTCATGGGCATGTCATATGCACTGAAATTCACAGGAAACTTGAGTGATTGCTTCAAACGCTCCGAGGTTCCTGTGGTTGAGGGCGAAGGCAACTTGCATATGATTTCTCCCTCGTCTATTTCATATAAAGTTTCATTTCTTAAGAGAAAAGTATTTCTTCCGGTTTTAACAAGATATTGAATTTCATACAAAATGTCTATTTTTTGTACGACTTTTGCTACATAATAAACAGTTTTCTTCTTGCCATCAATTTTAACTAAAACATAATCGTCTTGTTTTATTTCTTCACATTCAATCTTCTCCTGTAAGGCTATATCCATTTCTTCCTCCAAAACTCCTTGTATTAATTCTTGCACGGATATATCACAATCTTCTTCGTCAGACAAAAAAGTCATTTCTTCATCCTCAGAACTGGAGGTCTCTATAATTTTGTCTTTGTTTTTCTTTTTGGGATTATTTTTGTTCTTCTTCCTATCAGAAAACAGTTGTTTAGGAGTGACAAAACTTCTTTTCTTTTTATTTTTGTTATCTTCAATCTCCTTTTTTTCTGGCGTGTCGGTCAGTATTCTGCACCTTCCAGGTTTTCTTCCTCTTACGGTCTTCTTTCTCATCTGGGCTTTTGGAAACGGGCGAATCGTTTCTGGTGTCACGATTTTAGATGTTGATGGGATCTGTAGGTGACAGATAGACGATGATGAAGGCTGGGCTAAAGTCTCACTCGCTTCAAAATGACTGGTAGAATCCAACACAACGTCATTTCTTCGTCGTTGAGTCTTTTTAATGTCTGTAGGCCTACCATTTGTATTTTCCTGAACCAGTTCACGATCAGTTACGTAGGATGAAAGAAACTCGTTGTCAGTAAAAATGTTTCTTTCAAATGGAAATATTCCTGTCACCTGAAAACCTTTCTCAATATTTTCTTTTGTAAATGCTTTGTTGTAAGCACTGCCAATTAATCCAGCAACATCATATATCTGGATAGGTTTTCCAGGATTAGATAACATCCAACCACTCATGGTACTGCTGTAGTATGTTTTATACGGGCCAAACACAGTTCGGTCTAACGGCTGAAGCTTGTGTGAGGTATGGGGTGGGAAGGTTAACATCACCACGCCGTTTTCCTTCGCTAAATTTAAAGCTTCAATCGAGATGTGAGATTCATGGTTGTCTAAAATAAGCAAGACAGGTTTGTCTCGAGTAGGTTTCACATGCCTGATGAAGTGCTTCAAGAAATCAACAAATAACACTTCATTGGACCACCCACTTGGATTTGCACCACCAATTGCACCATTTGGGGCCCCAATGAGCATATGTTGTTTAAAATTAACACGAGGATAAATGAGCATTGGTGGAACGCTGTTCCCAATAGCATTGACACATGCTATCATCGTTATATTAATTCCTCTTTCCCCTGAAGTGACAGAACCAACCTGTTTTGTTCCTTTTGTACATAGAATTTTAGGAGGCACATGGACTGTTGAATTACCTGTTTCATCAAGATTGTAGATCTCGTTTGCTTGAAACTGATGTCTTTCTATGACTAGCTGTAATTGATCGAAAAATTTGTTCACGTTGTCTTTGTTAAAGCTTGTTGCTCTTGCAAGGCTCGTAGGCTCGGGTTTACGTAAGCTTAGGGTAGGGTGGCGTTTCCTAAAGCCACGTAACCAGAACTCTCCAGCAGATTCTGCGGTAATCCATTCTTTTGGAACTTTGATTTTGTTATTTTCCTGCTCTGCCAAGCCTTTCGCATACTGGAAGGCTAGTTTAAGTGTGTCTTTTTTTGTAAGGCCGTAATGCAGAGCAGCTGATTTTTTAAGATAACTAACTAACATAAGCTCTTGTTCGTTTGAAAAAACCTTTTTTACAGCATTTTTTTCACTGTCATACATAAAATTAGGCTGTTCATCATTATGGTTTAATGAAAGGTATTTTTGACAGTGTCTACTCAAAGTCGAATTGCTTAACTCATACCTTCGTGCAGCCTCATTAACCGTAAGTAATCCCTTCAGAACATCGTTTACTGCACTTTCTAAAGACTGCTGGTTGATCTTCACCCGCGTCTTGCCGTCTTTGCTGCGAGGCATAGTTCTAAAAAAAACAAAACAAATTCGGCTAACTATAAAGCGTTTTAAAAATAAACAACTTACAATAAACAACATTCACAAACAAACCAGCCACTCAAAAATTACTGGTATACATTAGGTCCATCAGAAAAAAATACAACGCTCCAGTACATACCAATTTAAGCTTTTCAAAGCATTTAATTGAAAAAAAAATCTATCAGTGTTGTACCTTGGGACGTCCTAAGGTACAACCGTAATTCAGTCCCAAGGTACAACACGGTGCAGAAAATTAAAACGTGTCTTTTAAATATATTTTAGGTTAGTTGTACACGATAAATAATTATATCATTTAGTAGAGCACATCTCAGAGTATAATATAATGTCTTATGTTTATTCATAAATTAAAGAGTAAAAATTACAAAAAACAAACAATAAAACAACTAAAAATTACTTACCAATGAAAATTTCGTATTTTGTTCGGTAACTCACACACAGTTCTCTTAAAAGTTGCCAATCACTCTACACTAACCCCTGGTGGCTAAGTGAAACAATTTAACAGGTTAGTTTGGTCTGTCGATCATAGATGACAGAGCAATTAAGATCGTCCCAAGGTAAAACTGTCCCAAGGTACAACGCTTTCCCCTATTATATATATATATATATTATATATATATATATATATATATATATATATATATATAGATATAATATATAATATATATATAATATAATATATATATATATTAAATCAACAAGTGAGTTCGGTCAGACTCTGTATATCCTATTTAAAAAACCTAATAAAAACAGGTAATATATTTTCCCTCTCCCAATAATATCAAAATTATATTTATCAAAATGTATTCACTTGATCATATGCATATGAAAAGTTAACAGTAAATAGAAAGTAACAAAAAAAATTACACAGTCAAACAACTTATCTTTACAGAACTATAAGTCCATAGGAAAAAACTCCTCTTGGCACGGCTAAATTAATTTGTTGCTGTAAGGACAAACCCAGTGAGTCTAATATAGTCAAACCAGGCACTGGTCTATCTGCTCCGAGAAATCGGTAACTCCATAACCAAGTTGTTAACTATTCAATAAAGAGAATAACTATTCCTTGAGGGAATATTCTGAAGAGAATATTCTCAGTGAAGTGACGGAATCTAAAAAGGTTATGTAATTTAATAAATGTAATTTAATAGGTGTAGCAGCATGGATTGACTGCACCAAAACAAAACATCAAAACATTAGAGGTCTAAAAATGTCAAAATTTTCGAAGTTCATTTCGTAGACATGACAGGTTTGCGCCATGAAATGAACACGCGCAGAACACAGAAGGCTGTAGAAACCTTGTATATTCCACCAAAAAAAGTTAGAGAAAAAAAAACCAAAAAAAACTTAATGATAACGACATGGACTAAAACAGAATTAGTTTAACTATATAAAAAATGACCTTCTGTTCTTTGCAAGTAAATCAAGGAAATTTTATATTTAAATTATTTCGGAACTCAAAAATAAATCTCTAAAGAAATACTAAACTGCAATGATAAATTTGATTATATGATAAAGAGATAATACGTATGAAATGATTTACTTACATGGAGCCGCAGCACGCCAAAAAAATCTTCCTTTTATGTGGAACTCTTATAAATATTGATTTTTAAAATTTACTTATTATTATGAATATATCTATTTTATATATGAATTAATTTATTCTTCCCCAAATTATTTTTCTTGTTCCAATTCCGTCACTTTGAAGGTGAAAAGATTTCACCGGTTGACGTGGCTGCGTTGAGTTCTGACCAAAACTGACCGCTTTGATCCGCACAAAATCGATCTTCCTTTCAAAGCGCTCCCAGCGCGTGGGTGGAGAAATGTCGATTTAAAAATCGATCACAGGCGGGTAATAAGAAATTTCCTGAGGGGTTAATCAGTAGCGTAAACGCTACAGAAGAGTCTACATATTATCTGCAACCAGTGCACTTAAGAGTCAACCTAAAAGAGAATATGTAGGGATACACAAAAGACTAGATTTTAGAACTAGAAATGATGCTGTAGATTATGTTGGAAATAGCAGAAGGTCTAAATATGACAACGCATTCTTGCAAAGTTTTTGATTACCATTGATGTTTAGATACTTATTCTTTAGGCAGAATACCCATGTGGAGAGCTAGCCGACTGGCCTCAGAAGGTTAACCCAACCGATTGGAAATCGCAGAAGCTCTAAATGCTGTGCTGAAAATGCAAGTAAGAAAACAAAATGGAGGGAACCACAAAAAGTCAAGTGGTGAATGTTAAAAGATGAGAAAGAAGGTTTATTCGGGGCAAACATAGTAGAAAAAATTAGCTAAAACGTGGACGGAAATCCTAATATAATTTGGAGAAATGTGGTCAGAATTATTAGAAATTATGTAGTTGAAAAACCTCAGTAAAGTACTTTGGAATAAAAATATCTGGTGGTTGTTAAACGAAGTTTAAGAAAAAATAAAATTTAAGTTAAATTTTAATTGTAATTAATATTTTAGTAACTTATTTATTATATTAAAAGATATGGTAAGATTAAATTTATTTTAGGTCACGTCGGCTGGGGCATCAGCTGGTACATCAACGGTCTTCTCATACCAGAGATATACGTAGTCAGAGGTACTGAATACACATTCGTCGTAGAAGGTGGCGAGAACCCAGACATACCAGCTAAATATCACCCCTTTTACATAACCGACGACCCTGTTGGAGGCTACGAGTACAAAACACCAGAAGAAAAAAGGGTTAGTTGAAAAAAGAAATAGGTCTGGTGTCGTATTTTACACCTAGCAGGTAGATGTTAAGAGATAAAAGTGATAATTTTTATTGTGATGAAGAGAGGTAGGTAAATTTTTAAACTAATTTAAATCATCTCTTGGGAAAACGGTCAGTACATCATAAACATTCTGTAAAATAATTACAAAAGGTAGTAAATCAGTCACACGAAGTCATTTCATATTTGTGCCAAAATATATCTGTGGTGTTTGGGAGACATGTGTTAACTCCAAAATGCATGTTTTTCAGTAGGGCAATTTTAACATTCGAGAAGGTTTCTTAAATCGAACGCAACAAAATAAAAAATCAAATAGATTTCATTAAATAGTTTATTAAGTGCTATAACAGATGTAACAAACAAAATATGATTTAACATTTCTGTTTTTGATATAATGGCACATATCATATGTATATCAAAAATATAGAGAATTAAAAAGTATTTTAATGGAGATAACGCTCAAAGAGAAAAGAACTTAAACTATTATTGGTCAATTTCTATCCATATTCTTCAACTCAACATTGAGTTGTTATCAACAGGTCCTCGAAGACACTTCGTCTCAGGACCATTTTACCTATGTAGGGTCATACGCCGCCATGTTACCAATTCCAACGGTAACTTAAACATCCTAATCTGTAACCATATATAATGTAAAACAACTGTGAATTTATAAAATTTAAAGGGTTTTGACCCATATATTTTGGTGGCTCATAGCATGTATATCTCGTTTACACTGATGATGGATTTAACAATCCGAAAAACGTTTTGCAATATTTTTGTGGAAGCCCGTTTGGGCATTTTATTATATACCTTTTATAAAGGATTTGAAATAAATTTTTTGTGATATATGGTATACAGCTACAGGAACTTAGTTTCCTAGTGGATTTTTATGATTATTATTAATTTTTTACAACTTAAATCTAAATTATCTACAATATTTTTGCAGTAACTCCTCTTCGGTAAACATAGCAACCAATTGCTTCATTTGTGTCGGTTCATGCACCATTTTTGTTTCAGAATCATATCGAAATGTTTAAATTTAAATTGTATTTTCAGAAAATCCGCATTTTTGCCGGAGCACGTAAAGAACCAGACGGTTCTCTAGTACCATCTGGTACAGGAAGGTCGTGCTACTGGACACCGACAAGTGATATGGACGCAGATGATTTTCCATCCTTCGGAGCATACCAGAGATCGCTGGAGCTTAAATGCGATCAAGGGGAACCCGGATTTATCCAATGGACACCGGATAAGAATACACCGGATACTGTTTACTATCATGTAAGTACATTCTTCCATACGAGAATATTCATACATATTATATATATTTTTTAATGAGTACCTAATCTATTATTATATCCCTTATCTATGTATCCTACGATGAGTAATGGCAAAGTCTTTATACTTACAAATACTGCAAGCTTCTTCTTAAGAGAAATCATACGCCAAACAGTGCTACCACTTTTACTTTTTTTAATTATTAATTTTAACTCATAGAAATATGTTCTTTCAAACTGAAAAAATCAGAAATCACTTTTCAGTTACCAGCACAAGATCTTCTCTTTTACAAAGTTCAGAATCCGATTCTGTTTCTTATTCTCCAATACCCTCATCATCAACCTCCACATTCTACGCTCAACCAATTATATTGGATTGTCATAACAAAATATCATTTCTTCGAAATCGCCAACAATTAAAGTACTAAAATTTTTAATTTACTTAAAACAAAATATTTCTTTGAAAACTTTAAGGCATTTGAATAAATTAACTTTATCTATGCTGTATTGAAAGAAAGACGAAATTGATCTCAGTTGGGAAAAACTAAAGTGAAACATTAAAGGTGCGGTGTGTCCAGGTATGAGAGCAGTTCTGGTAACTTTCTGAATGATATTAGGAGTCTTCTTCTACTCATTCCTCTTATGTACTATGTAGACATGTCTCTGTTTGTTTTTTAATGTGCCTCTAGTAAGTTGTGGTTCCATCGTTTTTCGTGGTCTTCCTACTGATCGGGTCCCTATCCTATTGGGAAACCGTCTCTTGCCGTTTTTACTACTCTATTTGTTGTAGTAGAGTCTTCTATTTCTTAACCAGTCCTTAAATCAGGAGAACTAGATTGCCATTTGATAATTATTCAACTGCCTATTCAACAATTTGAAACTTCTTAAAGATAATTACGTACATAATTCCTAATATGAGGCAGGGCAACCGTTTTATTACCGTTTCCCTTTAAACACAGTGTTGCTTCATCATAAAAACAGGATACAAATTGCTTAAAACTCTTTAAACTATGAGATTTGGTATCTGGAACCCTATTTATGTACATATTATCTACAGATTTGATCGTAATATTATTTTTGTTTTAGTGCTTCACTCACCGATACTTGGGCTGGAAAATTCACGTCCTGGACAGCTGCGATCGCAAAGCCGAGGCGAGCGAGATCAAGCCGGCGATTGTCCCTGCGCCTCAAAGCATTTTGGACAAATTGGACACCGACCTAGAAGACAGTCCCTCTCTTCGCGTCGAGACAAGGGTAAAAACAAATTAATATTATTACAGAAGACATCGAAGATAAAGACACTAAATCAATAATTTCAGAGAAAGTAACTTCGGCACCTGTAGAAAAGTCATCGGAGCAGTTACCAAATCTAAATCCACTTCAAACACCAGCACAGCAATACTTCCACCTTAGAACTAGACCCAACTTCCATTACTACCAACAGCCTGAGCACTTGCACTACTTCAAACCCAGCACTCTTCTGAACACCGGCCTTGAAAGCACTAAGACCATTTTAGTACCTTCCACTACCAGCACTACTACAACCACCACCATAACTACAACTTCTTCCGAAAAACCTACAACTCCCAAACAGTAGATAATATCGCCGTAGCTAGCGACAATCTTGCCAATGAGACTTACTTGGTCCCTCCTCCTCTTCACTATCACGAAAACGTTAATGTAATTTACAGAAGACCGGTAAATTATTTACCAATGCCAGTAAAGATGGTGCCACAAGGTGCTTATCTAAAGCGATATTATGGAGGACCACATGTAAGTTATAAAAAACCAATCCTTAGGGTGCCCAATTACAGATATAAGCAGCCAGCTATTTCTCCTTACATAGTATATGTCAAACAGCCTCCTCTAACAACAAAAGCACCAATTGAGAATCAAGTAAGACCTTTTATCGAAAAGCCTGTATTTGAGGAGATCCGAAATATAGAAATTTCTCCCCAACAGGCTTCAACAGAGAAAGAACCTGAGATACAAACCGCACCTAGCACATCTGTTGCTGATATAGTACCAAATTTTCTAAGACCGCTTTTAATACTGGCTTTAAGCCAGGTTCTATAAAAATAGAAAGTGGCTTCAAGCCAATCATAACTAAAGAATTCCAAGACAGAATAGACGAGGATGAGCCTGTGGTGGAGTATGAAAGTGAAAAAGGCGTTTTAACAAATAAACGATACAGAAAAATTTTGAAACTAAACCTATTCATGCCTTTGAGCCAATGTTTATTCCTTCTCCTCCGTTTAAGCCAACGAAAGAAAAGAAAGTTAAGATAACAAAAAGGCCTGTGTCGAAAAAAAGGCAACAATATACCAAAATTGTTGTTAAAAGACCACGCAGCATATCGGATATTTTGGAGGAACCCATAGCTGAGGCGAACGAAAGAGTCGAAAGCTATTACCTTCCTCCTACTAACGCACAACCTGTAGAGGTGGTTCGGGAGCCCTCAAATATCGATATTGACGTACCAGAATCAAACCCAATGCTCGGTACTCCCCCAGATATCGTAATTACATACGACGGTAAAAAACTGTCAGGTCAAAGCTTGACAGCCAAACTGTCAGATCGACCGACCATAGTAAGTCCAAGATTGTCAAAAGCTTCGGCTTATTTAACAGCCAGACCTCAATTGGAAGATTCAGGGGAGAGTTGCCTCCTTTGAATCTTGATTTCATAAATAAAAATGCGCCGCAACTGCAGAATTCCGCTGGGGTGTTAAATAGGGAATTAGATACACCTCTGCCTTCGGAAAATGAGCAAAAAACCATTTCGACAAGGCTAAGTAGGGTAAAAAGTATTTAATAATAAAAGATTTTTGTCTAAACATGTTTAAAAGTATCTAATTCCTTATATTTAAGTAATTTAATTGTTGGTATGATATTTTAGTACAGACATTGTAAACAAGAAATATAATTAATGAATTATATTATTTTTAGCGTGTATTTTGTTAGAAGTCTTTAGTTTTATTATTGAATTTTTTTGGTTTTTCTTCTACGTCAAAGATATGATCTATCAACAAATCACATCTTTGACATAGCAGATAAATATGATCTATTGTAGACCTACCATTTTGTCTAAAAGCAATTTATCGCAACGGTCTGTGTGTATTTAATTTTTATTCCTTTCAGGATAGGCAATCATCAATACAACTATTGTAATAGGAGTTGACTATTCTTGATCCTCACTGTATTCGTCAAGGACTTCTACCGCATTTAGACGTCTATTTAAAGGTATTGTTGTAGAGGAGAATGTCTTAAACACTTTGTTACTGAGAGTTTTGTAATTTTTGTAAAAAACTAAGAGATCTCATTTTATGTAGTAAACAAATAATTACTTTACAATATCCTTTTCCGTTATTATTCGTTCTTCCTTTCGTAATAGATTGTCATAAAGAGAATGATTACTTAAAATAGAAAATTTCAAAAATATTTGAACCTCAACCATATCTAATTTTAATGACGTATGAAATGATGTGCAAACATGTTATAGAAACAGCGAGCGTGGTGATGAGTTGCCTTTGGCATTTTCCATTTTAACTCAAAATGTTGGCAGCTCCTAATTGGAGATATACAGTGTAATTTACTGCGTAAAACAATTTTTCTTGTTTATAAATTTCTTTCGACTCTAAAATCTCATTAGTTACTAATTTTTGTAAATATTAATGTTACGATTTTTAATAAATTTTTACAAAATTTGTGTTATTTTATTTCCTAATATCCTTCAAATTAGATTACAATAAAGAAAGTCAAAATATTACAAGTAAGTATGAATGGTACACAGAAGGAATTAAATATGGACAGGCTCAACCAAACCAAAAAAAAACGTAATTTAAATTTAAAGAACCGTAATTTAAATTTTAAGAGGTTAATAATTTGGTAAATTTAAAATAATTAATCTATTCTTCAACTAAAAGTACGACATAAAATATTGCAGAGAATGTCTATGGCTGCCGTAAATAAATTAAACAGAGTTCATTTTTCTATTCCTGGATTAACATTATGGATAGACATCCTGGATAATATTATACTTGGATTGTACTGAATTAAAATATAGGATAGAAAAAAGAACATTTTCTGAAAGTTATATACAATACTAGAAATAGATACATTCATATGATGAATTAGGATACTTCCATAGTGACTATATAGACCAAATATTTTTGATAGTGTGAAGTGAACATCACCTAAAATGCAAACTTGCAGTTATACTATATGGGACAATTATTTTCTATCTATCTATCTATCTAATTAGCCTTTCTTCGGTCCATCTTTGGACATAGGACTTCTCCCAATCCTTTTCCATTCTTCTCTGTCTGTCGCTACAGTCATCCACCTAGAGCACACGTGCTTTTTGATATCATCTGCCTATATCATTTGGGGCCTTCCTCTGCTTCGTTTATATTCCCACGGTCTCCAACTTAAAAAAATTTTGTTCCATCGGTCTTCTTTTTATCTTATATTGTGTCCGGCAAATCTCCATTTCAAGTTTGCAACTTCTTGTCTAACATCCCTCACTTTTGTTTTCTCTCTTATCCACTCATTTCTCTTTTTATCCATTAGTTTTTATGTGCAAACATTTGTCTTTTCATTGCTCTTTGGGTTTTTATGATTTTGTCCATGTTTGCTTTTGTCTTAGAAGGATTTGGATAGCATCTAAATTTATATTAAAGGTGGAAGAGCAATTTCATAAAGCATTTCTGAATTACTTTAGTTTTTGGGGAAGAAAATACTTCCCACCAATACTAGCTGCCTTCCAGAATACGCTTCATGAGATTCATGAGGTGGCACATAACTCCTTATTTCCTTGTCACTTCTTCCCGCTTGATTCTCAGATTTCTCCTACGGTTTATGAAAACACTCAACCTGGGGAAAGAAGGTAACCAAGCCAAGTTTGTGTCATGGTACCTTAATAACTGGTCTGAATATAAACTTATGTTCACAGATGGATCCAAAGATGAACAAGGTAATGTGGGCATTGGTATATACCTTAATGAAAGCACCGAATTAACAGCAAGATTACCATCTGCTAAAATTTAATTTGTTCAGCAAAATTATTTGCGATAAAAAAAGGCATTAGATTTAATTCAACAGGATGATTTTGAAAAAAGCCTTATTTGTAGGGATTGAAAAAGTGCTCTGGAGAAAATTACAAGACCAAGTTATAAGGCTGCAGCAGACACACAAACTCTTCAATTAAAACAAAAACTTAGTCAACTCCATGAACAAAATAAAAGAAATTAAATTCGCATGGATTCCAAGTCACAACCGATAGTGGGAATGATAGAGCTGATTATCTTGCTAGACTTGGAAGAAAGCTGATACTGGAGAACCAAAGGCTTTCTTTACAATCAGTTGCAAAAATCGGTTCCAACAAATAGGTCTTGTAAAAGGAATTACATATTGTACAAATGTTACGGTTCCATATAAAAAGGCCTGGTTTACAAGGTTTCCCAACCTGAGGAGGGGCATAATTGCACAAATATGTCGTATGAGAAGTGGACATTGCAGCGTTCAGGTTCATTTATTTAGATTGAAAATTATCAATACAAATCTGTGTCCATGTGGCAGTTTAGGCACCTTACAGCATGTGTTATTGGAATGTACTAGATATCAAAGGGAGTCCCAGTTACTTAGAAGTGAATTTCAAGGTGTTCCAACATTCATTGATGTGTTGTTCAAAAACTTCTCAAAGACACTGCTTGCAGTGCAAAAGTTTTTTAGCGTCAACCAGTCTCAAGTGTAGTTCGTTAATGTACATTATAAGATTTAATCTACTTGCTTGGATTGCATGTGCTTAGTGCGGTTTTGGTGCAGTATTGTGCAGTATTGTGCAGTATTTGGTGCAGTATTGTATTGTGCAGTATTGAACATTTTACTTTATTTTGTTTTTTCTTCTTCTTTAATTATTGTTGCAGGTTCAGGAGCTATGGGCTTAAGCCCAGATGTACCGTAGGTACGGCTCTTGAACATTCAATATAAATACACATATCCTGGCCGGATAACCCTGGTACCTAAAGCCAAGCAAATGAATGGAAGAAGAAGAAGCAAAAAGACACCGAACAGATGTTCACTGAATGACGTTAAGAATCAGTTGTGACATTTGGTTTGACAGATGTAATTTAAAGTTGTTTATGTTTATTTGAGGTTTATTTAATTAATTTTTCATTTTCCTGAGATACTGTAATAAATTTTAAAATCAAATAAGAAATTTTCTCTTCAATAATTGTTTCCTAAGAATGTGATATACTTATGCCATATGTTTTCACTATTTTTGGCTGTTTATTATGAAAATAATTGTACAGATGACCAATAGTTTTTAATTTACTAGGATTACCTTGGTGGCCCCGAATCTAGATATTAAAATGGAAAGTAAACAAGGTATTTTTAAACGAAAATGTTAAACAAGAAACTAACTTGTTTCTTGTTAATATTCGATTAAACTAGAAGTGAAAAAGGAACCACCTGACAGCTCAGATTTCTGGAACTGTTTGGATCCTCCAACTGTAGAGCCTGAGTATGTACAGTGCGTAAAACAAGAACCAAATCAAGATTTATATGAAACATAAACAATACAGTGAGGATATTTTCATCAAAAGTGAGTCAAATTCGTACTTTGATAACCTATCTGTGACGAAGAAAACTAGAACTTCAAAGGTGAAAGAGGAATTGTCAATTAGGAATATGATAATCCCATCAATTTTGTAAGAATATATGTTAACGAGGTAATGTAAATCTTCCAATTAATGTGAGGCTGACTTAGAAGAAGGAAGTTCTAGAAATTAACCAAACTGAAGCTGTAATCAAATCAAAAACAAGAGAAGTTTTTTTATGCTTCAAAAATCCAAGAATGTAAGTATACCAGAATTAAATAAGGAAAAATAGCTTATATGTGAGACCTATAAGTAGTCTGTGTGTACTTTTACAATGAATATATACCTAAACTTCATTATAGATAATTATGCAAAGGTCTGCTCAGTTGGAGATATGTTTGCCAAATTGCAGTGCTAATATGGGTTCAAGACACTGATACCTTAATATGCTCTTGTTTTTCTTCATTTTTTATCTACTTAGTCAAGTCCTTCATTCTTATTATTCCACAATGCCCTTTAAATCCAAATTAAAGATTAAGTTACTTTCCAGTTTTATTAATTTCACAAAAGTATTACTTATATGTTAAAACAGAAAAATAATTGTCCATTAATTCAAAATATTCAAGAAGAAATTTAAATGATTCAAATCTGATTGTTCTTAAAGTAGTTATCAAAAAGTAATTGTTTTATTCCAAATTTAAATCTTCCTAGTTGACTTTTCTTCATATTACTGGGCAGCTTATTATAAAAGATCAGGCATTTTTAGTGTATGCCTCTTTTTACACCAGAAGTTCCCATTCTTCCTGTTCCAAAACAACCCTCTTATGTAGTATGATAGTCCATGTACATCTTTGTTTCAGTGTTAGGGAAATATTTGTAAGTACTGTGAGAAAGATTACATTTATGAAATTAATACATAAACTTGCATAGTGTACATTGCCTTAAAAACTGAATATTCTTCTTGAGCATACAGATCTGTTGGATAAAAGGCTTGCATGTTGAAAAATATATTTAATAGTTTTAGAATACCATTAGAGGATGAAGCTGTTTGTGATTGGTATTACCCTATAACAATTGGTAAATAAGACAGATGTGAGTTATTAGAGAATAATACTACTGCTGGAGCTATGTTTATGACATATGTCTAAGAAGTGTTTGTTCTTATAGTAAGTCATTCATCTATAACACAATCCAGGATACTTGATCATCCTCCTTTTTATTAATTTTGAATTTTCCAAAGTTCAAATATATATATATTTCCCTATATTTCAAATGTAGATGTACATCTACATTTGAAATTATCATAATTACTTAATCATGTTAAGTGAAGGTTTGGGATACTTAATCTGTTTCTATTTATTAAGTCCTTTGTCTACATCAGTTTCAATATTTTTCTGGGATCTTTTATTGGCATACAGAATACCTGTGGCATCAGCATAAGAATACAACATAAACTACTGAGGTAAATTTGAATAATGAATTCATAATAATCAGGAAAAGTTGTTGGTCCTAATATAGAACCTTGAGGAACTTCACATGCAATATTTTTCTGCTGTGCTTGTTGCAATAGCATTTTTTGTATTCTGTCACTCAAATAGTCCCTCATCAAGCTAATTCTGTTTCAGTTTATCTCTTATTGATCAAGCACTAAAATAAATATATCATGGTCAAATGTATTGAAAGCATTTTGCAAATCCAATGATACAAATACACAACTTAATCCTTTGTCTAATTTGTATATGTCTATAATTAAGTCAGTAGTAGCAGAGACTGCGCATGAATCATTTCTAAAACTGTATTGCCTGTTAAACCACTAGCTAGATGTATCAAAGAGTTGTGAATTGTACAATTTGGTTATTTATACATGATTCAAGATCTTTGACATTGTTTTAAAAGAGATATTGGGGATAACTTTTGGTCGCTTCTTTGATCCTGTCCTTTATACAATGGTACCCACTATCGCCATTTGTATAGAGTTTAAGAATAATCCAGTGATAGGGAAGTTAACTAACTTAGTTATAATCAGTAGCAGCACCTCCTATCAAACTCTCTAATAATCTTTTTCCACACTAAAACCATTGCAGCCGGAAGATTTCCCTTTTTTAGTTTTTCTTATGACCTCTCTAATATTGTTTTCGGAGACGTCTTCTTCTTTGTGTGCCATGCGTGTATTCAAGCATTGGCTATTCGTCATATTGACAAGCTGATGAAATGATTTTCAGTCGGCAGCTAGATGGAAACAGTTCTTCAACCGTTCAACCCTGTCCATTGTCTAATGTTACACAGCCAGGACAGTTGTTTTCCCTCTGACCCCAATGTTTTCCTTCGATTTTGCCCTGAATGATTAACTGGAATAAGCGATATTTAGGTCCTCTTATTATATGACCGACAGTATTGGACCTTATCTCATTTTGATGATGTTGATCAATGCTCGCTCTTTGTCTCACTGTCTCTAGCCATTCAAATATGTATTTTCCTGGATGATGTATTGACTGGACGTGGTAAATGTTATCTGCTAGAGATTTTATTACATGTGCAAAGTATTGATTTAAATTGATGAGATAAACATGTATCTTTGTTTGTCCTGACAAACTTAGAAAAATAATTTTTGAAATTTTTTGGTCACTGATTTATAACGATATTATGTTTGAGATTATCAAACGGGGTGTATCTTAATGCTATGCTAGTTAATTGTTTTTTTTTTTTTTTTCAGATATTACAAAAAGGGATAGAAGAAAGAAGCTTAAAAAATGCAAATTGCATTAACACATGTCCATATTGTGGCAAATGGTACTGTAAGAAAAACGAGTTGTTGAAACATCTTTAAGTTATCGTGTAAAGAAAAGTTGTTTGTTAAAAGACCCATGCACAAAAATGAAAATATTTCAGCTAATATAGAAGAAAAGAATTTCATTCAACAACCCCTGTAAAGGAAAAGAAAGTTACATCAAAAGTGGCATGTAAAGTGTGTTTTAAAGTTTTAGGACAAATATTATTTGAAGTCCCACATGTGACTTCATACTGAGAGAAAGAAATTTCAATGCGATATTTGCTTGAAGAGATTCAGGTCAAAAATCGAATCTAACCATTCACAAGCGTTCATGCCGCGGTACAGCATATCAGTGCGAGATATGCTTAAGACATTCAAATCTAATTCCATAAAAAACCATATGTATACTCACTCAGAGGAAGCAACCCATAAAATGTACTTTTTGCTATAAAACCTTCAGAGAAAGGACAACTTTGCGGCACACAAATGTTTTAATTTTGGAGGAAAATATATATAAATGTCACTTATGTCCAAAATCTTTTAAGCGAAAATTTATTTTAACTGCACACATGTATACACATACTGGAGAAACGGCGATACCACTGTCCACTGTGTCCAAAAATGTTCAAACAACTGTCATCAAAAAATGGACCACATACGTTATTCACACAGGAGAAAAGAAATTCAAATGTAACATTTGCCCGAAGAGTTTCTTAATAAAAACCCTCTTAAGTTAAGAAGACACAACTTTACCACTCAGATACCAAGACAGCACCAGTTGTATAGTTTGTTCTAAAAGTTTTTAAAACAAAAATGTGTTAAAGGCGGCACATTGAGTCTTCAACAATAACACCACCATATATTCAGTGTAACATTTGCTTAAAGGAATTCAAGAAGAAGCTCTCATTGGAGTGCCACAGTCCATCCACACTGGTAACTACCAGTACAAATGTGAATATTGTCCCAAATTCGTTTTCCACGGAAACAACCACTTCTTACACATCAGTATAATCATACTAATAAAAAACCGTATCATTGTGACATTTGTCCAGAAGCTTTCTTTTTCAAGTCAGCTCTTAAGAACCACAAAATTTTTCTCACGCTGCTAGTAACGGTAAAGATGACAAGCCATTCAAGTGCGATATATGCATTAGAGCTTTCAAATTAATTCATCTTTAAAGAGTCACATTAATAACGACCACAACAGGCAAGAAACCCTTCAAATGCGAAACATGTCTCATACAGTTGCCACACAAGATTCCCTAGACAAGCACATCAAACAAATTGCATACGAAAAAGAAGTATGAAATGCAAAGTGTGCTCGAGAAGTTTCTCCCACAGGAGCACTATGAATAAACATATCAGAGGTTAAACATAATCCCAACGGAAAAGTCCCTAACTGTCGAAAAAAAGTTTGAGTGTGAATTTTGTAGTAAAAAATTCGTGTTCGAAGGTAGCATGAAGTTGCACGTGAAAAGGCTTACATGTTTCAAGTGAAGTAACTAACTTATTTTAATTTTTTCCTTGTGAGAAAGTTCAAAATTTTCGAC